>JAKUBN010000017.1:0-202605 GCA_030563245.1 Wickerhamiella azymoides | reverse complement strand
CAAAAGAGTTTGTGATACCCCAGCTATTGAAACTGCAAAAGAGGCCGGCAACAACCTGAGCCCAAGCAGTAAATCCTCCATCAGGAGGGGGCCCTAAGCTGGGCGCCAGACTGGGTGTTCGCTCGACACTAGCCATTGATGTGGTAGCAGATTTTTTTTCATCTAGTTTTGAATTCATGTGTGTGTCACCTTTTGACATGCCAAGTTGCCGCGAACTCGTGAGAACATGTGAACATGCCCGAGAGTGACTCACTGGAATACGATATACGAACCCAGCTGGATTGTTCCACCTGGCTTGGGCACGGAGATGGACAGGTGTTTAATAGGGGATGTGAAAAGTGGCCGGGATTAGGAGGACTAGGATGTTTAGTCGTGCTGAGGATTGAACAATGGCGGTTTTTGTGGACTCATGCAGGCTGCCCGTTTATGGTATTTTGCACATCTCATGTAGTCACGTAGACAATCGCCCTAACATAGATAATAGCGTACAGTTTGAGCTGGAATAACGGGGATTTTGTTTTTTAGGGCTTGTTGGTTCTTGGCTGATGGCCCCTGCCCACTGGCCCCATCCCCTGGTCCCTCTGTCAATTGGATGTTCATGCGAAATGTATCTAATAAATAATTAATCGTCAGACTCTATGCATCCGCGCATTGGTCCTCTCTGTAATTAATACGTGCGCCAGTGCGACTATGGCGCTGCACCTCTTTGTACCCGGCGCAGGCGCGGCTCACCTGGTGGCGGCGCACAGAGTCCTTGCGCCTGAAATGGCGATTGCAAAAGTTGCACTTGATGCTTTCGTGGCTCTCGTGGGCCAGGCGCTTGTGGCGCTTCAAGTTGGCGTCGCTGCCAAGGCCCACCACCGCGTGGATGCAGTCAGACACGTTGCACACAAACTGGTGTGATGCGGCAGAGGGGTGCTCGTCCACGTGCAAGCGCGCCTCCCAGTTGTTTCGCGCGTGGAAGTTGCAACCGCGCACAAAACATTTTAGGTGATTTTTGCGCCACCAAAACGGGTTGGCGCGGAGTTTGGCGTCGCTTAGCCACCGGTTCATGAATGGGGTGAGCTTGACCTCAGACAGCGTGGCGAGCACTTCCTGGGACTCGATGTCCTTTGGGCTCACAGCTGCCTCGGACTCGTGCTCGAGCTCAAGCTCAGGAGTGTCGGGCAGCAGCTTGTCGAGGCAGGCGCGAATGTGGGCCGACATCTCATTGTCAGGGGTGGGGCAGTGCCAAGTTTGAACATCGGACGGTGGCAGCATGAGCTGCGAGGGAGTCATGCCAAACCGAGAGGTGGTGGGGGTGAGCCCACTACGTAGTCCCAAGGGGAGCCCAACGGGATGCGCAGTGGGGGGGTGCATGGGCATGGGCGGCGTCGTGGACAGATAAGCGGTGGAATCGTACCTGCCACACTCCTCCACAACAGGAAAGCTCTCTAGTTCCTCTTGGCCAGGACTAAAATTGTGCTCGCCGGACAGCACGGGGCTCGAGGCCGGGCTCGAGCTGGCCCACTCGACGTGCACGTCGTGCTCGAGCGGCTCGCCGCCCATCATAAGGTCAGAGGGAAGCAGCTGTGGTGGCAGGCTGTAGGTCAAGTCGGGCTGGTACTCGTCACGGTAAAAGAGGCTAGACATGCGGCCCACCTTAGCCGACGGGCTTTGAAAGTACAGCCGGTTGGGCGTGATATCCACTTGAGGAGTGTATGCGTTGTCGATCTCCACTCGCAATGCAGGGTTCATGGTGATGTGTGGTTGTGGATTATGATTGTGGATACCCGAGGGCACGCAGTATATATATCGCGCTTATCCCAACCCTGAGCACGTGCATGTGCATGAATGCATGCATGTTCAGCACCTATCGCTTTTGTGCCTCATCCCGCATCTAGCTACGCATGGTCTCGCAGCGTAGCCCTAAGCGCAGCCAACGATGCAATTTCTTGGATAAAAGGCCCGTTCATTGATTCAAGAGCTTTGCCTCCCGGACAACTGCTCAAACTCCCCGGGACTATCATCTCTTCCCACCCCCGCGCATCTGCAGCGTCACCTCGGCTAAGGTATAGAGACAGTCTAAATTGCACTTATAATACAGTAGAAGGTACTCATATTAACCTATCTAAAGCTATCGTCCTCTCGAATAACGCTACAAGCTCTTCTTGCTTCCTCGAGCGGCGCCAGCAGCTGAAGCGTCACGTTCTCCCTCGACTAAATCAAGGCCATTAATGCAATTGCACTTTTTCAATCAGCTAGAAGATAAATTCAGATGAGGACAACCCAGATAAAGACTGCGGTCTGCACCGCGGCTTGGCGGGCCGGGCTTGGCCTGGGGAGGTAAGCCGGGCCCACCGTGCTCGGACGACATTATGATTTCCTCCGAGCATATTGAAAAGCAGGTACAATTTATTGATTTAGCCGTTCTCCGCTGGCGAAGCCACTGATCTCGGGCCCGGGCGTTCACGCGTAACCGTGCATAACAACCATGTGCATATGCAGAAGAGTCTGCACATATGCAGAAGAGTCTGCACATATGCAGTTACTGTTTTGGTGTAATTAGGATGGCCTGGGGCAGAAGATGTCAACCAACTCGGTTAAAACTGGTCCGGTAGCTGATTTAAGAGAATTCCTCGAGCGGGTCGAAAAAAGAAGTCAAGCCAAGTCGCACAGTTGTCGCCGCACATGGATCAATTTGGGCTCTAATCAGTGCATGCGGTTCGGGTGCATTAATGAGGCCTGCCTGCGTGGCTAAATATTCGAGATTTAACAGCTCTTTTCAAAACTAGACTATCTTCGCATACAGTTGTAATCCAATGGGCAATCTGGCCGGCTCTCTGTGTCTCAGAATGGGGCACTGAAGGTTATGGGTATCTGGCGGGGACACATGAAGCGGGGATTGAGAAAGAAACCATGACAAACCGCAGAAAAAATGGCATAAATCTTCTAGACTAGCTCACTTAAACAAGAAAAAGCTTTTCATTCACCTAGTACAATACCCTGAGCCATATACTTGTACGTGATTTTTCAAAACGGCGCAATGCGCATAGCTCAATTCAAGCACGGCACTGCGCTGGCAGTGAGGTGGGGCTCAATAGTTAGTACATAGCGCCAAAACATTGGCAGCTGCCAACAGCTGTCAAACATCCACAACGCGGAAACTTGCTCTAGCGATGCGTGAAAATGTGGTTACCCAGGCAGCCGCCCAGTAGAAGCGCAAGGCGTCGCGGAGACAACGAGAAGCTACATGCTAAGGCTCAAAGTCTAAAAAACCGAGCATCCTGAGTGCATCCGTGCTCTAAGTGGTCTGAATGAGTACATGCGTGCAAATTTACAAAAATTAGGCAGTGTAAGCCCTACCCATAATGCACGGCAGGCCCGGGCCATGACGCTCTGGCGTGAGCGTAACCGCGCATTCATGCACGAGAACTAGCACCGGCCGCACCCGCACCCATGCCCCACCCCGCATAGAATTCTCATGCAGTACGTGTACGCAACAGACATAACTTATCAAATGGGTAGAAACGTGCAGGTAGCGAATAAACGTTGACCCGTTGCGACTAACCGCAAGTCGCTCACCAGGCCGCACAAGTTACGAAAGTAGCTTGAAGCGCGGCTTTTGAGCCACTTGGTGCAGGAGCCGCACGTGAGTGCTCGCTTACCGCTGTGCTTGGCGTGCACTTGAAAATGGTCATACGGCTCCATAAATAGCAAATTATGCTTATAATTGATATAAGTTAGGATTCGCTACTAGTTTTTTTGCTAGCCTGTCGGCCTTTGGCCGTTGGTGCGGGTCGGAAGAAGTGGGCGTCTGCCTGCAGGTGAAACAAGGAAGGCTCGAGGATCCGTTTCAGATTAGTTGCCGGGCAACTGTTATTAGCCAGGAAGAATCCGTTATACGGCTGCACCTAGGACCAAAACAATTGAAACATTAATACATAGTAGCTCTAGCGCTTTTTTGAAAGAGCCAGAACACATAAATAAATAACTATTCCTCCTCGCCTACCCCCTGTAGCCTACTCCTGATTGAGTCGCGCTGTAGCTTTTTGATGGGCGAGTCGAGTTTCTTGATGGCAGTTGCCGTGATTTTCGCGTTGATAGCGGTGACCTCCTCGACGTCTTCTGATGAACCTCGCCGCTGGTACCGCAATAGGCTGGCCACATTGATATTGCTGTCGGTGTCCGAGAGTGACGAGTACTCACTAAGTTGGCTGATTGTGCGGCCGCGGCCCAGCCCCAGGGACTCCTCAGCAATGGGCGGCATCGAGGCTGTTGGTTCTGGGGTCTCAAACTCGCGAGCCGCAGGCGGAGCCAAGTAGACGGCGGCCTTGTCTCGTACAAACAGCTCTCGCAACCGCTGCCGAAAGCTCGGTTTGGTGGCGCTGATGACGCTTGATGTGGTTGAGGGCGCATCATAAGTGAGTCTGCTAAAGTTTGAGGGAAACCGTGTAGAGTGTGGCGAAATTGGAGGGGCACGCACAATGCCGCGGGCACCCCTGGCCACGCGTTGCAGCGAGCGCAAGGAGGGGGCGTCGCTCTTACGGCGGTTGAGTGATTCACTGGTTTTTTGCTTCTCAAGGAGCGTGAACCATAACCCATGCAGTGGATCACACTTGTGGAGCTGCACTGACCTGGTGACTGCGGCAATGTCCACTTTCAAAGTGCTAAGCCCTTTGAGCACCAATTTTTCTGCGCGGGAGGTGAACTGGGGCATTACTGGAGCGGTAAGAATCTCCATCTGCTGGGCACCGTACTGACCCCAAATAGGGTTGGCCAAAATTTCGGCAGCGGTCGGCCGTTTGCGCGGATCTTTGGAGAGCATTGCACTCAAAATTTCGCGGAGACCGGGCTCAAACGCGGGCATCTCGGGGAACTGCGGCGTACCCTTGAGGATTTTGAGTTTTGTCGAATGGTCTGTCTCCTCGTCAAACGGCAGCTGGGCGTAAATTAGAGCATAGAGAATGACCCCTAGTGACCATACGTCTGTGGCCTCTGGGGTGTACTTTTCGCGGTTGAGGAGCTCAGGAGCCATGTATGGGGTTGTGCCACAGATGGTGTCCAACAAACTTTTGCTCGAGTAGTTGCGAGTAAAGCCAAAATCGGCCAGTTTCAGGTTACCTTCGGCATCGAGAAGAATGTTCTCCAGCTTGATGTCACGGTGCGCACAATGGTGACGCGCATGGATATACGCGACAGCACCGCAAAGCTGCGCAAACAAAAATGAAACGGCTTGGAAAGAGTCACAGGGGCCGCGCTGGAGGTAGCCTAAGAGCTCCTCGCCGTGGCAGTATTCCATGGCAAGCCAGACCTCCTTCTCGCCAATAATTATTTCATAGAGCCGTACAATGTGTGGATGATGAAACATGCGCAGATTCATGATCTCAGAGACCAGATTGGGCAGTGTTTTGGAGGCGCACTTGAGAACCACCTCAAGACCTGAGACCTGGTGCTCGGCAAGGTACACTTTGGAGAACCCGCCGTCGGCAAGCGGCCGTTTAATAGCGTAGGAACCAACATTTTTCGGGTGCGGCCATGGCTCAAGGATCTTGTGCTGGATGTCGAGATACTGGTCGCCCAGAGACATGTCAGCGTTAGAGCTGATCTGCGCTAAAGAGTGAGCAGCTATATAGAATATTTCAAGCAATAATTTACAGAAGAATTAGGTGTTTGTCTGTTTCAGGGCTCGGGATCATCTTGAGTTGGATCCTAAATCCTTCCGCCTTGACTCGCATACATAATGGACTGGGTGCCGGTGGTCGTACGGGCGGAACCCCCGCTCACAGTCGAGCCTGTGGAATATCTTGTACGTGGGTGGCGCAATTGGTATTTGGCAAGTGCATGGCCCGACCTAGTCGCGTACTTTGGACCTCTATTGAGGTCGGGTGGCCGTCGAACCGATTTGTGCCTCAAGGACGAAAACAACAATGTGATGCCATGGCATGTCCCATGGGGTGTCACGGTTGATTTGAGAGGAGCAAATGGATTGGGAGGTACCCCTATTCTGCTGACACTGGGTGTGGAACCGCCGGTTCCAACCTCGATCCCGCCGCTCGAGATTTACCAATTTTTCCTCCAGCAACTCAAAGAGTCGTGCTATATTCGAGACGGAAACGCTAGTGCAGTGATGACGATGTCTCCTGGCGACGTGCAAGCGCTGTGGGCTGCGGCCTTGGCTCGTAATGACGACGAGTACAAACGCCTCCTGCCGGTGCGGCTAGTCAAGCGCGTGCCGATCAAGGTGTACTCTGGAAACAAGCCACGATACATTCACGGTGACCCCAACTCGACGCTCGGCCAATTGCTTAATAGCCAGCTGCCGCACCTGTTTGCCTCGACTCGCGTAGCCCTCGACGCTGAGGCGCTCCTGAGAGGCGCTGCTGTACCGCTGGGCGCTCCGCTTGGCCAGCTCTATGAGTTTAAATATTTGGACGGGTTTATACATATTGTTGTGAGGCCACGCGGGGGCAGAAAAGACGCCAATGAGGGTGAGCCGGAGCGGGCCCCTGGCGGCCAGGACCAGAATCAAGATAGCCAAAAAGAGGTTGCGGGGTGATGTGTGGCTCGCAAATTTGGTCCTTCACTGTTGAATGAACAACTGTGAAATATGATGTACATTCCTGCGCCCCTTCAAGCTCCTCCCGGGGTACCCCCTGCATGGCATTCGCCTTTTGCCTCCTCAATTCCTGTGCTTGAACATTTCTAGGTCACTCACGGGGTCACGGGGGCACCATAAAGGCACAGCCAGCTAAAAACCATTAATATTTAACTACAAAGCCTAGTGCTTGCCGCCGTGCCAGCCCTTGCCCTCGCCGTAAAACTGAAACACAAAGTTGACGCCCATGGCGGCTGCCAAGGCAACGCACACAAACACCGGACCGTACTTGTCGTCGTAGGCGGTGGGACGCTTGGAGCGGATGGCCAGCAGTCGGTTAATGTAGATGTAGATTGCGTAGACAATGGTTGCCACGGCTGTACAAAAGAAGCCCACCGAGGCCTCGACTGCGAGCGGCGAGCCGTAATTGAGGAGGCCGCCGGCAATGGCGCTCAGCAAAATACCGATTTCGATCCAAGACAAAAACGTGCGCTCGTTGGCAAAGTAGACCTTGGGCTCAATGCGCACCGGCACGCTCAGAGTCTTGCCCGGAGGCAGCTGCAGATTCTCAATGTATTGAGTGCCCTCGGGCTCGGTGCTGACCTTGACGTCGTAGGCAAGCAGCTTGTTGATCCAAGCAAAGACGGGGTTTGTGCGTTGCTGCACAGGGGCTGCGGCCTCAAAGTGCACGGCGCGCTGCTCGTTTGCCTCGCGGCCCTCGATGCCAAAGTCGTGCGCGGGTTTGCGAATGTCGACATCCATCTGAGGGATCCAGAACGGGATCAGCTGGACCTTGTCGGGCAACAGGGTGGCCACACCGTGGATGAATTTCGAGTACTTGGGCACGGCCTCCACGAGGTGGCTAGACACGAGATCCGACACCCATTTGGGGGGTTCTTGGCCCAGCTGAGTCTGGAGTTTGACCTCGAGCACCGCGTAGGGGAAGTACTCGGCTTCGCCGGCCTGAAGCTGGCTGAACGGAAAGTCGACGCCAATGTCCATACGGCGCCAGTTTTTGTGGGCGCGGTCGAGCCCGTCAAAGTCATCTTCGCGCACCATCGTGAGGTCAGTGTCGAGCGAGATACGCACGCGGGCATCACCGGGCAGCTGGAACGCCGTGCGCGAGTAGTAGCTGCGAACAACAGGGCGGAGCTTTTTGGAGAGAACGCGGTATTGGACCTCGCGCGCGAGCGCCTCGAGGTTCTCAATTTCTTTGAGAGGCTTCTTTTTTTCGGCACGCATCTTGGCAAACGCCTGGTCCACCGTGTACTTGCCGGCCATAAAGTCGTTGACGTACTTCTCCTTGAGCGCGAAACGGGCCTTGACACTCTTCTCGCCAGTCCAATCCTCGCGATGGGTCTTGCGCTCGATAAAGATGGTATCGTTCTTCATGCCACCGTACCAACGCAAGCGAATGGCCTCGGCACCCTCGGTCTTTTCGAGGCGACCCTTGTACAGATCCAGCTTGTCATTGTCGTAGTAGATGGAGGTGATGGCAGAGTCCTCGCTCTCAAACTCCTTGTTGGCATTGAACACCAGGACAGGCAAGTGCTTGAGAACAAGCAGCTTCAGCTCGGTAATATTGTCCTTGTGGACCCAGTACTTTGTCGTTTGGCGAACAAAGTTTTGCTGTGCCCCGCCGGCCGAGGAGTCGCCCTGCACGGGGTTTCCGCGGGTGCGCACAATATCATACAGCTTGGACAGCTTAACAACAAGCGCATCATAGTTATCCTTAAAGAACGGCTTGCTGTTGAGGCGAGCGGCAAAGATGGGTTTGAGGCGCCAGCCGGTACTCTTGTCGTGCTTCTTGATAATTTTCTGGAAGCCAGTGTAGTTGAGCTGAGCAAACTTGGCCAGATCATGCACATCGGCAATGATGGCGCTGAGATCCTGCTCAAGGTCCTCAAACTCAACGTCGCTCGTGCTGCCCTCTACCACGCTCTGCACGTCCTTTTCGGCTTGAGCAATGCGGCGGTTCACCTCATTGGCCTTGACCTTTTGAAAGGTAAACACTTTGTCCAGCTCCGACTCGAGCAAAGTCATGAACCGTTCCTCGCTCTGCGAGTTCCACTGATTGCCATTGGAACTGAGAGCTTTATTGAGCTCGTACTTGAGCTTGTCGTAGCTGATATAGTAGTAATAGTAGTCCTTGATCAAGCTCGCCTTGAGCTGCTCACCAAACTTCACCATTAGCTCGGATACCTCCAGAAGTCAGCACGTGCCTATCCGTCCAAAAAGTTACCCCACGTGGTGCAGATAAGGGGTGGCGTGCCAAGCTCATCAGTGGCGTCGAGACCACTAAACTAGTTGGAGACACTGGGGCCTCACGAGCGGCTGAAACAGCGTGTCTATGGTCACGTGTTCTCCGCGATCGTCGCGGCGCTGGGCTTAAGGGTGCCACAGGGTGCCGCAGGGTGCCACAGCCTTGAGGTTCTTTTGTTGAAGAGTTTTGTACAAGGCGATGAAGCCCGATTGCTATTAAATATCTATGTGCCCGACCCGGCTGTTGTCTGCACTGCGCTGCAGAAAAATAGGATAAACCACGCAACGGCATGACGGTGAAGCGTTGGCCGAAAAAACCAAGTCAATCTCCAATCGGGTTCAACTTTATTGACCCTTTTTAGCACCAAGATAAAATATCTCTCAAACTCATATTCGCGTCGATCCTTCACATACAGGGAATATGCGGTCACCTGCCGTTTCGATAACAATATGCAGGGCTGCCGTTGCATGCAAGTCAAAGACACTGTGGCATGCGAGGACCACTTGACCTCAATTTCAATTATCAATTATAGCTGAAACAAATGAATTAGACGAGCTCCATCCGCGTTTATCGCCCAGCCACCTCGATACTGCAAGACCTCGGGACCGGTGGGGGGGTGGTTCTGCAGCGCATGCAGAATTGCCAAGACCTTGGCATCTGCCCGTCAAACATGAAAAAACTGATGAAAGCCCCCTAAAAAACACATTTCCGGCTTGTACACTACTGATTCGCTTGAGGGTCAGGATTCACAATCTAACCGCAGGAACCCTGTATCGCGCAAATATTGTAGACCAGGGTTAGAGGTATCTTCTGATTTCTATGAAATTTCAGCTCAAGCTTAATAGAACTAGATGGTTCGTCAGACTTTGATGGCCTCTCACGACACAAAAATCTTGGTGCGGGTTGACAGGGCGACCAATCTCCCTGAACTGTGGTGGGTCCGTAACGTGAAAACCCGCGCCGCGCCACTAGCTGCAGAGCCATTAGATAGATATCATACTCTAAAGCCCAGTTACCGGTAAGTATTTCCGGCACTGCAGGCACGGCGCTCTTGCGCACTGCGGGGTGACGCGGCACCACATGGGCACCACCGCAGAATTCAAGTCCCCGCGGTTGAACACATCATTAATCTTGTTTAAGTACGTCAAAACAGTGGCAAAATGATTTTTTTTTTTTTATTAGTTTTATACCGTCGGATTGATGGTGTTGAGGTGCCAAGCTAAAATTAGAACAGCAGCTAAATGAGGTCGAGCTTCTTCAAAAAACACACTACACACCTCAAAACATGTAGTTTTAGTCGTGCCGTATGGGAGACGTTAAAACTTGCCGGCTTAGCATATATATTGCGGCATCTCTGCATATGCCTGCAGCTGTCTGTCGATAAGGTATGTAGGTTGACCCCACGGCGGGACTGAGGCACTGTTAAACTTGTAATTTTTCTTGCAGCTAGTATCTATAAATGAAAGTCATTTTTCACAGCCAATGCACCAGTTCGCCAGTTTCTATTTCTACCCCGCCAAGAACCCTGCATATGCACGTACCACTGATCGACATTGGGTGCCTTATCGTGACCTTACCTCACGCAGTACAAGGTATAAATTAGCTGTCATTGCACATGTACAAGCACAGTCAGGTAGACACCTCCAGCTTCAACAATGTCGGCCACTGAGCACACCACAGAGAAGCAAGAGGTATACATTGCCAATTCCACACCCACTAATGAAGGGTCATTTACTGATCTCAGCGATGTTGTTCACGAGTCTACTTCCGAGGAGATTGCCTACCTTCAGTACGTGCTAGGCCACGACGCTGAGCACGACATTGACTCTGATGAAAAAGACTTTCAAATTATCCTCAAGGGTGCCCACACTCTTAGCTTTGCCGAGTCGCATACTATTTTGACTGAGGCGCTCGTCGACCACCGTGATGACCGCAACTTCCCCCACCAACTGCGGTCCCACATTCAGGAGGCCCTGTCCGCCGACACCGAGAAGCACAACGTCAGGGAGGGCGTCACATCCGACTTTGCGGTACGTGTGATTGCATCAATCTTTTACTACTCGTCGCCTTACCCTGAGGTGCGTGCTTTGACTCAAAACTGGGACGACCCTGATGAGTACTGCGAGACCATCCGTGTCTACATTGTTGGCTTGGTGTGGACTGCCATTGCCTGCTTTGTTGACCAGTTTTTCCACGTGCGCCAGCCCAGTATCACATTGAGCAGCAGTTTGCTCCAGCTGTTTACCGCTCCCTCTGGCTGGCTGCTTGCCCACATTCTGCCCGACTGGAAATTTACTGTTTTTGGCACCAAGGTGCGCCTCAACCCTGGTCCCTGGTCCTACAAGGAGCAGACCCTTGTCACTATCATGTACGGTATGAGCGCTGGTACTGCCTATGTCGATTCGCAAATTTTGGTCCAAAAGCTGCCCAAGTTCTACGACAATGCCTGGGCCACTGCCGGCTACCAGATCCTCATGCTTTTGAGCACCCAGTTCCTTGGTTTTGGTCTTGTTGGCTTTTTCCGCAACGCTCTTGTGTACCCAACTCAAAACTTGTACATGGCCAACTTCCCCACCCTCGCCTTTAACAGAGCCATCTTGAGCCCCGACAATACCAACCCCGTACACGGCTGGAGGCTCACACGCTGGCACTTCTTTGGTATTGTGTTTGTTGCTATCTTTGTTTACGAGTGGATCCCGCTCTACCTCGCGAGTTTCTTGAACTACTTTAACTGGATGACCTGGATCGCTCCCGACAACTACAACCTGGCCACCATCACCGGTTCGGTCAGTGGTCTTGGCTTCAACCCCATTTCGACTTTTGAGTGGACCACAATCAGCGGGTTTGGTGCACTCTATGTTCCGTTCTTTGCCTACTCCAATCTGATGATCGGCGCGGTCCTGGCTGGTGTCACTATTGCCGGTATCAGCTACTCCAACATGTACAATACAGGTTACCTGCCTATTAACAGCAATGCACTCTTTACCAACACCGGTGAGTCTTATGTGGTCAAGAAGGTGCTCACCAACAACGTCTTGGACGAGGCCAAGTACCAGGCCTACTCGCCTCCATACTACACTGCTGCCAACCTTGTAAGCTATGGTGCTTTCTTTGCCTCCTACACTTCTGTCTACGTCTCTACCATTCTTAATGACCACCACGCCCTACTTGCCTCCTTTAAGGACATTGGCCTTAGTCTCATTGGCCGCTCCAAGAGCGTCAAGCAGTACAAGGATGCTCACTCGCGCATGATGGCCAAGTATCCCGAGACCCCCGCCTGGTGGTTCTTGGTGATTCTGGTGATTTCATTTGGTATGGCCATCGCTACCTTCTTGGCTTACCCCACTGAAGCACCCATCTGGGGTCTGTTCTTGGCACTCGGTATGTCGCTTGTGTTTATTGCTCCCATTGGTATTCTTGCCAGTCGTACTGCAAACACCATTTCTATCAACGTTGTTGTCGAGCTCATTGTCGGTTACGCAAAGCCCGGCTACGGTACTGCCCTCATGCTCATCAAGGCGTTTGGCGTCAACACTCAAATCCAGGCCAACGCTTTCTTGTCTGATCTCAAGCTCGGTCACTATGCCAAGATCCCTCCCCGCGCCTCGTTCAGAGTGCAGATCATTGGTTCTATTGTCCAGACCTTTATCACTTTTGCCGTGTGCCAGTTCCAGCTTTACCATGTGGAGGATATTTGCATGCCCTCCCAGAAGCTCACCACCAAGTTCACTTGCCCCCAAGAGACCACCTACTTCTCGTCGTCGGTTATTTGGGGTGTTATTGGCCCCAAGCGTGTGTTTGAGGGTCAGTACCCCATCCTCAAGTGGTGCTTCCTCATCGGCTGCTTCTTGCCCATCCCCTTCTGGGCCGCCAAGCGCTTTGTGCCCCAGTCTCGCAAGCTGCTCTTGCACTTTGAGCCCAACCTTGTTATTATTGGTATGATTTCCACCTTTGCTCCCCTCAACTTGTCGTACGTTCTGGCTGGTTTTTACGTCAACTGGGTCTTTTTCCGCTATATCCGCACGCGCTACCAAAAGTGGTTCGAGAAGTACACCTATATTCTTGGTGCAGCTTTGACCGCTGGCAGCGCGCTCGCAGCCTTGATCATCTTCTTCGCCGTCGAGTACCACCCCAAGGATATTGACTGGTGGGGTAATAGTGTTCCCTTTGCCGGTCTTGACGGCGAGGGCCTCCCCTTGCTTGACCTGCCCGATGAGGGCTACTTTGGCCCTGCCCCTGGCGACTACTACTGGTAATTTTTATAGTTTTTGTCGATTTTAATTAATTTTGAATTTTATTTTGTGAGACAGACCGAGTATTTGCAGCGTGTGTTGAGCGCAACTGAGCACAGGCTCCATACGAAGTAGTGCCAAATGCGCATGGCCCCACAATGCCGCAGGGGCTAGATTATTTTGCGGTGAAGCCGGCTGTAGATAGGCCAATTCTCCAAGCCCGATATTATCTAGAGCGAAGAAGCTGAAATTTGCCTAGGCCTTTTGTATACGCATGCCAGGTGCCTGGAGATGGCATCTCGAGTCATGCTCGAGCTGTTGAAATCATCCTCAGATCGCGGCCAGATCGCGCTTAGTCAGCCACCAACGGCGGCAGCGGCGTCTCCAACCCCTTGGCATCCCCCCTCACCAACCCCCCCAACCACTTGCATCTATCCAACTAGCATGGGCGTTTTTTTGGCGGAAAAAGACCTCAAGGGCCTCAAAAAGTACAAATACTCGAGCGTCGACCAGAGTCTTGTGTCCAAACATGTGCTCAAGCCGTTCTACGCCAAAATTGTGACGCTGTTCCCCGATTGGGTTGCTCCTAACCTCATTACGCTGAGCGGCCTGTTCTTTACCGGCTTTGGCGTGCTTTGTACTCTCTACTATAACCCTTACCTCACTGAGGAAATGCCCCGTTGGGTCTATCTCTCGTTTGCGATCGAGATGTTTCTGTACCAGACTTTTGATGCTTGCGACGGCCTTCAGGCCCGCCGCACCGGCCAGAGCTCTCCTCTGGGTGAATTGTTTGACCACACAATCGATGCAATCAACACCTCGATGGGAATGATTCTCATTAGCGCTACTCTGCGTATCGGCCCCACAACGACCATCTTCGCCCTGTTTTTGGCCAGCCTCAACTTTTACCTCAGTACCTGGGAGGAGTTCCACACCGGCACTCTCTTTTTGAGCGTGTTCTCGGGCCCAGTCGAGGGTGTACTCATGCTCGTCGGAGTCTTTTTCTCCTCAGCATTCGTGGGCACCGACATTTGGAAAACGCCCATCATCTTTGGCCTCTCCTTCTGCGATGTCTGGATCCCGTTTACCCTGCTGGCTCTCATCTTCAATGTGGTGATTGCGGTGCAGAACGTCGTCAAGCACAATGTCAATTTGGACGCGGCCCTTAAGCAGCTCCTGCCGTTTGCTACTCTGTGGGTGGGTGTGTTTTGGTGGCTCAACCTTGTGCCCTTTTTGCTGGATGCCCACATTGTGCCCATCATCTTTGTGATTGGCTTGGCGGTCGCATTCATGGTAGGGCGCATTATCACCGCCCACGTCACCCACAACCCCAAATTCCCCATGATCAACCCACTCATGGGCATGCCCTTTTGGTGCGTGACCAACCACTTGGTCGCCAGCGTCGCCGGTTGGGATGTGGTCACCACCGACATCGCCTCGCTGTGGATCGCGCTCGGCCTCAGCTTTGGCCTCTACGCCTCGTTTGTCGCCGAGATTATTTATGAAATTACGGGCTACCTGGATATCGGATGCTTGTACATCAAGCACCCCAAGAGGGACTAGTCTATCCTCCTCTGCCTGCCCCAGCTTTATAAAGTGTAGTAGCATTTAGAGTAGTATACTTTACATAGCCTCCGTTCAAGCGATCGGAACCACTGAGGAGG
This sequence comes from Wickerhamiella azymoides, assembly GCA_030563245.1. Classification (NCBI taxonomy): domain Eukaryota; kingdom Fungi; phylum Ascomycota; class Dipodascomycetes; order Dipodascales; family Trichomonascaceae; genus Wickerhamiella; species Wickerhamiella azymoides. The sequence goes on along the minus strand of JAKUBN010000017.1, from coordinate 187,869 downwards.
TGGGTCGCGGCTCGACCCATTAAGGGTATTATATATTGCCTTCACTCGAGAGCCCCCTGAATCACGCCGGGACCAAAAGTAGGGGTGCCACCCAAGGTACCCCAGATATCGCCCAAATACTCATCAGTCGCAAATGCTGCTTTGGAGTAAAGAGAGTCCCAGTTCTCAAGCACGTCCTGAATGTAGGGGAAAGCGGCGTTGTAGATGTTTTGGATGGAGACGTAGTAGCCGCCCTCATCAACGTTGTTGAAAAAGTTAACGGCGTCATCGGCATACATAGGCGGACCACGTGCCAGGTCTGAAATGGTGCGCATAATTACAATGCGCGAGAAGTCGACGAGGCCAAAAAGATGAGCTCTCATCATGGACTCCAGCGTGGCATTATCCTCTTGCTGGGTACCACAGTAGGTGGCTGAGCCGTTGGTCATGACTTTGGTCAAGTTTCCGAAGTAAAACGAGAGAACCTCACCTGCCCAGTAGGTGTCTGAAGTCAGTGAGTCGCACTTGACAATCGAGGGGGGCTGATTGGCAGGAGCATAGTCGTACAACGCTCTAAAAGCAACATTATCATCAGTACCAACCGATAAATTCCCAGATGCAGTGGCCACATCGAAAGCGCGGTCGCGAAGAACACCATTTACCTTGAATACCTCGCTACCGTACCACTCCTGGGGGAAGGCGAGGGGCGAGGTTGTGTCGTAAGGGAAGTAGCCAGTGGTCCAGTTGTACTTGTCAGGGACCTCCTTGGAGTCAATCTCATACTCTAGAGCAACTTGGACTGCATACTCGGCGAAGGTCACCGAGCCGATGGTCACCTGGGTGGGCTCACCACCAGAGATACCGGCAACAATAAAGTAAGTCTCGGATAGGTCAAACAGAGGAGAAAGAGTAAGAGCCGTCACCGAGCCAGCGGCGTTGATTTCAGCCTCTCCCGTGGTAAACTGGCAGATGCTGTAGTTGGTGGTGCAGTGAACCCAGGGGAAGAGCGGGGAGAGTCCAGGCACAGTGATGTTGTGGGCGAAGTCTAGATTCTCGTACCAGATATTGGCCTCATCGTCAAACATGGAGATGATAAATACCTTGGGCTTGATGGCATTGAAGACCTTGAAAAGACCATACTGGCTATAGTCAGTGTGAGTTGAGGCAGGGGCACTGGTCGAGGCACTAGCTGAGGGAGCCGAGCTGGTCTCCACAACGTCGGTACTAGACCCACCAGAGCTGGTTGTGCAATCAGTGGTAGTCACAGTAGTCTCAATGGTTGTGACATCCACAACCGGCCCAGCAGAAGCAATAGGTGCTGCTAGCGCTGCCAAAACACCAATTAAAAATTGCATTTTTATTGCACATCGTGGGGTGTGCATCTATTTATATGCAAATGTCCGTCATCATTGCAATCGATAAGCTCGCATCAGGACCAGATGGAGGCTGCACAAGTTACTTTAAAACAATAGACTGAAAGATCCTGGCGAGCAACATTTTAATTAGGCTTGGAAAAACTGTTTGCAGAGCGTATATTGCCTATCTAGTGATACATTTCCGCCCAGTGAGGCGCACTCAGGCGTGCATAATCCCTAAAGTAGTTGCATATGGATGTAGAGATCTGCGCGTGTGTCAGACAATTTTCGTCTTGCTTGCAGAAAGTAGCTGAGATAGACCTGTGCAATTGGGTTTGTAGCTCGGCGTCAATCCGCCATTGCCACTCTCAGCTCTGACTTTTACGACTGTGTTCTTAGGTGAAAAGTTTGTGGTGTAAATTGGTAGCTAGTTAGCAAGATACCAGTCTTGGGCTTTAAAAGTCGGGTCAGACTCGAGATACTTTACAGATTCAACTGACTCAGTTGAATCTTGGCTGATTTGTCCTGATTTGTCTACATGAAACGCAGGGGTGCACAATGCCTGTTTAGTGCGTAGAATGGATGCTTCCCCACACTATACGCAGAAACTCTGCAGAATACTTTTGGTAGATAATATTTGTAAAACTATGGGCTATTGCTAATCCATGTTAATGGGTCAGGCGCTCACTATAAGGAAAGATAGCCAGCAGGCAGCGCCAATGTAACAACCCAATGAAGTGTAGAGAGATCTCGCCGGTAGATTCGGCAGAAAACTACCCTGATGTTGAGTTTTGATGATAATTGAGGTGCTATGTCAATTGCTGGGGAGCTTCGGGCTTGCTGGAAAGCGTGGGGGGTCAGTATCCAGCACACAACGACTCCATCACCAGTAAGCCGGTCAGTGAACTGAAGATTTTAGCGCAAACTCACGTTTTTGATTGCATCAAGTCAACAATGCCTGATTAATAGCGACAGGAAATTTATGCAGGTACATCCGCTTATGCATCGATCGTGCAGATATGCACGACGAATTCGCGCTAGTATCTCAGTGAGCATGCCCTTCAAAGTGTGAATAACATGATTTCGAAGAATATATGCTGTTCCAAAGCGGTTTCACCGAGATTGCCTCGGCAAACAAAATTGAGAGTGAAATCCCGCCCTAACCCTGTGCAGCGGCTTTTTATAGACTAGATTGATAATTTTGGGTGACGGTTTAATGCTCAGCGTGCATATCGCCGAGATCGTTACCAGATGCGTGCGCCCCCACCAGGGGTTTCCAACAACCCGTCGGGTACCCGCGTTAAGCTCGCCTCAGACATATAAATTTACTACTGCGTCAGCTTTGGCGCTGACTATTGTCTCCACACCGTTTTGTCGCATTCAAATTGGAATTCTACGTGGAATCCCGTTAAAGTTGCCGTGAATGACCCTGATGTGGCGCTGTCCTGGAAGCTGTGCGTTTTGCAGAAGGTGATTTTGTCTGATTCGAGCTACGAGTACTCGGGCCTGGGTGGCCGAGTCGCGGCGATCTTCGTCATTTTCATCACATCGCTTTTGGCTACACTTGTGCCCGTGTTGACGAGAAAAAACGAGCGCATCAGAATTCCCGAGTGGGTGTACCTGACCGCCAAAAATTTCGGCACGGGCGTCATTATCGCTACTGCAATTATCCATCTGGTAGATCCAGCAATGGTGAGTTTGGGGCGGCGTTCGTGCGTAGGGTCTACGGGCGGCTGGGCGAGTTATAGGTGGTGCGTATCTTTCATGCTGCTGGGGTCAGTATTGACTATGATTGTGGATGTGTACACGCAGTTTTACAACGAAAAGTGGTATGGACAAGATGCAGACCACAAGGAGCTTAGTGCTGAGGAAGATTTCAGCTCGCAGTTCTCTCGCTTTTTGATCTTGGAGGTGGGCGTGGTGGTGCACTCTGTCTTTATTGGGTTATCGCTAGGCTCAAGCCAGGAGTGGGTAACGTTGTTTGTGGTGATTATCTTCCATCAAGCATTTGAAGGGCTCGGAATTGGTGCGCGCATGTCAATGATTCCGTTCCCTAAGGGCAGGCGCTGGTGGCCGTTTTTGCTGAGCTTTGCCTACAGCGTAACGACGCCCCTGTCTATTGCATTTGGAATTTTGGCACACACGTCGTATCGTAACAATGGGTTCTCGCAAATGACCGTGCAGGGCGTGTGCGATGCGCTCTCGTGTGGGATCATGATGTACACCGGATTTGTGGAGTTGCTTGCACGGGACTTTGTGTTTGTTGACCATTCGGCAAAGAGCCTTCGAGATCTCAATTTCCAGATAGCCTGCGTTCTCGGGGGTGCCATGTTGATGAGCGTTGTCGGCAAGTGGGCTTGAGGGTGATCGACCCATAGCCAATCTGCTCATCGAAACCCGTGGCAAAGCTAAGTGCATTTCATTCCAGCAAGAGCCACTAACTCTAAACTGGTCATCCTTTTTCAGTTCTCGCTGCAGACCGCACTTTTTTCTACATACTGTCCCTGGTCGCGATGCCCGAGGGCCCTTTGCATCTACCTCTATAAGACTTTTACCTACAATTGCTAGACTTTGCTATATAAGAAACCCTATCAGTCAGACTCGCGCACGCGCTTACGATGGACGCTCTACGGTGGATCCTCGAGTGTTTGCCGTGTTTTGGGGCTGAGAACCTCGTGCTGAACGGCAGGAGGCTATGCATTGAGAAATTCTTGGGCGAGGGTGCCTTCAGCTACGTGTATCTGGTCCAGGACCCCGACGGCCACCTCTACGCGCTCAAGAAGATTCGGTGTCCATTTGGGGCCGAGTCGGTGGCCAATGCGATGCGCGAGGTCGAGGCCACAAAAACTTTTGACTCGCCGCTCGTCATCAGCCAGATTGACAGCGCTGTGCGTCAGGAGCAGGATGGCTCAAAGACGGTGTATATCCTGTTTCCTTACTACAAACAGGGCACTCTGCAGGACCGCATCAACCAGAGTGCCATCAAGGGCGAGCACTTGAGCGAGCAAGAGGTCAAAAAGTGGGCGCAGGCGCTCGCCAAGGCCCTGAGGGTCATGCACAGACATCGGGCCGCAGGGCCGTCTGCCGAGACCGAATTCCGCGAGGACGATGCTCTGCTAGAGGGCCAAGAAGCTCTGGCCCTTAGCGAAGTTGTGGCGTGGGCTCACCGTGACGTCAAGCCTGCCAACGTGATGATTGACGACAATGGCCGAGCGGTGCTCATGGACCTGGGCTCGTGCGGCCAGGCCTTGACCAAAGTCAATACTCGCCGTGAGGCACTTGAGCTGCAGGACTGGGCGGCCGAGATGTGCACTTTGCCCTACCGTGCGCCCGAGCTGCTCGAGATCAGGCAGGGTGCCGAGATCAGCGAAAAGGTCGATATCTGGAGCTACGGGTGCACTATCTATGCGCTGATGTACCTCATTTCTCCGTTTGAGCGTGCAGAGCAGCAGAGCGGCGCCTCTCTAAATCTGGCTATCCAAAACGGCACCTTCAGTTTCCCTGAGGAGGGCGGGTACAGCGACACTCTTCGCGAGCTCGTGAAGCGGTGCTTGACGGTTTCGCCCGAAGGTCGGCCTTCAATTGATGACGTGTTGGATTTATTGGAAGCATAAGGCTGGTTCAAAGCTGGTTTAGAGGGGGGTGGGGGGGGGGGGTGCTGCATGCAGGCTGGCCAGGGGTCGTTGTCGGGAGCAGGCACATGAGCATCACGTGCAGAGCCAAGAAAAAAAAAGCTGCCGGCTTTCCACACCCTAACTACTTCCAAATCCTTTGCAGCGCCCAAATTCACCGCGTTTCGCCGCCCTTTATGCACCTCCCCTCGGCCACGCGTCGCGTGTACCCTTGTCTATTTATAATTGTTACGTAGCCCGTGTTACAAGTGCCAAACTCCCAAGTAGCATTTCCTCGGTCTTTGCTACTATTATGGACTATACCGAGTATGAAATGGACACAATGCCGCAGGGCGGGTGGAACAAGTTCTTTACCGAGGTCGAGGAGGTCAAGCGCGACCTCATGCACTACGACGATATGATTGAGCGCGTAGACCGTCTTCACCGGCGCATGACCGGCGAGACGCATCAGGTCGCACTCGAGCAAATCTCTGCAGACATTGAAACAACCACCCAACAAGCACGCGGGCTCGCCAACCAGCTCAAGATCCGCATCAAGGACCTCCAGGCCCAGAGCTCCGACGAGACGCGCCGCTCCCACTCTGAGAACCTCAAGCGGCAATTCATGACCCTTATCCAAAAATTTCAGGCCCAGGAGGCAGTGGCGCGCCAGCAGCAGCGCCGTATTACCGAGCGCCAGGTGCGCCTCGTCAACCCCGAAGCGACCGATTCTCAGGTCGAGCAGTACCTTGAGAGCGGCCGCGAGCAGGTTTTTGCTGATGCCCTCATGCACAACCGGCGCGGCGCCGCCCAGAGTGCGCTCGAGCAGGTGCAAAACCGGCACACCGAGCTGCTGCGAATTGAGCAGACTATGGCCGAGCTCGCCCAGCTATTCCACGATATGGAAATCATGGTTGCCGAGCAGGATACTCAGATCCAACAAATCGACGATACAACCGCCCAAGCGCAGCAGGACGTCGAGATGGGTGTGGGCCACCAAACCAAGGCCGTGGTGAGCGCGCGCAAGGCCCGCAAGAAGAAAATCATTTGTTTCTGCATTCTGGTGGCGATCGTGGTGATTATCGCTGTGGTGCTCGGCGCCTACTTTGGTACCCGCTAGAGCCCCCCCACCAAGGCGCCACGGCGCTCCCCTGCTAGGACAGCTCAAATTTATTTAAATAGCATCGAAATTTCTGTAGTGAATATTGCTAAGATTATTTTAATGCATATCGAGCCCAATGCGCCCCTGCTGAAACCCCGTGAATGATCGGGTCCTACCGTGAGTCAAACTAACGGCGCCAGGCCACTAGTGGTTGCCATGTGCTCAAGTCACTGGTGGCCACAAGCGCTCTAGTAAAGGTTCTCATTATTTAAATATCATTTATAGGTGGTTGTTAACATCAAGACTAGACAGGCATCATGCTCTTGTGTCGCTTGGGCCGGCCGTGCTTCTCGCTTATTTTTCTCTTGACCGGGGCATCACTAACATCGATCGGCTGCACATCGAGCTCTTTGGAGACCCGCTTGGTGCGCATATTTTCGGTGTCGTGGAATTTGACTGCAAAGCACAGAGTGATCATTGTCGGCGGTGTGGGGCGAATGTACAGTACGAGAATATCATCATCAAAGATGCGCACCTTGGTCATGGGGCTCAGGCTGGTACTGTTGATGCCGCACGAGGCTGAGTAGGCATGGAACCACACGCTCCACAGTCCATCAGGCTCACGGCGGCGCTCGATGGCGCAGTGCTGGCGCGAGATTTGCTGATCGTTCTCGATGCAAAACCCGTTTTCAGGCGCGCGACCAATCGTCAGCTTGTCGCTGGCAATGCCAATATCCTTAAACGGCTTGGAAACGGGCGTCACGGCCAGGGTCATCCATACCCCGCTAAGGGGGTCCTCCTCGTAGCCACTGCGCACTCCAAAATACTCTGGCTTGGAGAGTGGGAAGCGGTCATTTGAGTCCTCGTCGGAATCGCCCGAATCAAGCGGCGGCGGCGGGAAGTTGAACTGGGTGCTGGTGAGGCCGAGCTGCGTGAACCGCTCGTTGAGAGGGCCCATAGAACTTTGGGGCAGCGCATTACCGCCCATTGTGGTGCTTTGATTGGCCTCGTCCTCACTATCAAAGCCCGTGATCCACGGGTGGTTGAGGGCGGAGAGGGCGTCGCTGCGCTCATTGGGGTCCACATTCAGCAGCGAGCTAATAAACCCTTGGCAAAGCGAGCTGAGACCCGCATCAATAATGGGCCGAGGGTTGGGCTGGCCGCTCAAAATCCCCTTGTAAAGGTCCTCCTGCGTGTTGCCATCAAACGGCATGTACCCGGTCAAGATCACATAGGCAAGGCACCCCAAACTCCACATGTCTACCCGGTTAGAGTAAAAGCGACCGCTACCACGCTGGTTACGGTTTTGCATAACTTCGGGCGCAAGGTAGCTCAGTGTACCACAAAATGTCTTGAGAAACGAGTTTTGGGCGCTAAATTTAGCAAGACCAAAATCAGTAATTTTGACCACGGGAGGGTCCATTGAGGCCACCAAAATATTCTCTGGTTTAAGATCACGGTGTGATACACCCATATCGTGCACATAGGCAATAGCCTCAAGGATCTGTTTCAGCATTTCGCGGCCAACGTCTTCGGGGATGCGCTTGAGCTTTTCCACCTGGGCCATGAGGTCGCCCTCGGGCACGTACTCCATCACAAGGTAGTAAAAGTTGTCGTCACTCTCGAAATCGTGGAGACCGACAATGTTGTTGTGCCGTAGGCGCTTGAGTACATCGATCTCGCGCTCGACGGCAACATTGCCATGGATGCGGCTTTTTTCAATCATTTTGATGGCGAACTTTTTACCAGTGGAGCGCTCAACCGCCAAACGAACTTTGGCAAATGCGCCAGAGCCAATAAGGTCGGCCAGTTGGTACTTGGCGCTGATCCCCTCCGAGGCCGGCTGCCGCGCCTCGCGGCTGAACAAACACACAAACTCAATCTCGTCCTCGGGAACACCAAGGCCGACACTAATTGTATCGCCATGTACCAGCATGGAGTTCTTGCCCTTTTGCAGCTTGATGCCATTAACAAACGTGCCGTTTGTCGAGTTGTCGTGGATCATCACCACCGGTGGCTCGTCGCCTGTGGCCCAAATACAAAAGTGGACTTGGGAAATACGCCGCTTGGAGGTGGCCAGCTTGTAGTGCGCGTCTTTACCGCGTCCAAACGTCCACTCACGCTGCACGGTGCCTTCGATGAGTCTGGGCTTCAATTCGTAGCGCTCGGTAGTACCACGAACGCCGCTGAGAACGAGAAACACGTCAGGGTCCACAGAAACGCTCACCTGGCTCTTTGCCACCGTATTATCGGGCTGCGAGCACTGCTGGGTCGCGCCGTCGTAGTAGTCGTCCATGAATGACGAAGCACGCGTTTACGCGTTTTATGGCGGCGAGGGGCCCAATATATTATTTTTTTTTTTTTTTTTGAACGCAGCACAAAACGTTTTCTTTATAGCTCAACAGGCGTGAAGAGGGTGTGTGGCTTGGCGTGGATATGTTTACCCGTTTTTAATTTAGCTGCATGATTGTGCATGAGGTACTTAAAGTGGCTCATGGAGCATGAAAGAACTAGATATGAGTGGCTTTTTGTTATGAAATGAGTAGACATTAACAAATGAAGCTGGAAACACCGTGGAGGGCTTCATACCAGCAGTAAATATATTAGCGAGGCGGTCGATGGCTGTACCACCAAGCCAGGCAAATCCAACGCGACACGGCTCGTATATGTGCCCACTCCAGCCCCCAAGTACTCAAAATGTATTTTCCACCCTCTTGCCGTCATCAAGTACGCGCCTTCTACCCGCCTTGTAGCCCCCCGTGCCACCCCTTGAGCCACACTGCCGCTCGCGGCTGACCAGCCCAACCAACGACAGTCACCCTTGTCACCGCCTCGTTCAAGATGGAGAGGACCATCTCGAAACGCAACAACAAAATGCGGTTCACAAAATACAAGCCTATTATTGCCATCAACCAGAAAAACTACTACACAGACTACCTCAAACGCGAGAACCAGCTGCTGGTGAACAGGAACGAGACCCAGCCCATGGACGAGTCCAAAGTGGTGGTGATTGCGCCTGGATCACGCACTGTGCAGATCGGGTATGCAGATGACCCCGAGCCACGCGAGTTCCCCATGGTTGTTTCGCGCAAAGTCGAGACTCAGACTCGCAGCGACCAGTTTAGAAACCCGCGGTTCGACGAGGTTTACCCGCGCATTATCAATGATTTTAAGGAGCGCATGCGATTTTACAAGCGCGAGATTGATCCTACAGCTCAGGAACAGGTTGTAGAGTTCAACAGCGAACAAGGTGCAAAGACGATCGAGAGCTCTGAGACGTTTGTGACCGAGCCGCCCTTGGTGATCTGCGACGACAGAGTGGCCCCTGAGTTTTACGAAATGTCATGGCCCATTCAGAATGGCACTTTTAATGAGCAGGACTACGACAGTATCCAGCAGATCTTTGGCGACTTGGGCCTAATATTCGACCATGTGACCGAGCAGCTTGGCCGCAAACGCCGCGTGCGTGATGGCGAGGACCTCTCTCCTGAAGACCTCAAGAAGCGACCTCTGGTCGATTGGAGCGATCACGCCGCCGTGCTGGTGATTCCTGACCTGTACGAGCAGTTTGTCGTCAACTCGCTCGTGGAGGTGCTTTTGCAGACCACAACGTTTGGCAAGGTCGCCATTATCCAAGAATCGGTTGCTGCCACATATGGCGCAGGCGTGAGTAGCGCGTGCGTCGTGAGCGTAGGCCCTCAATCGACCCAAATCGCTTGCATTGACGAGGGGATGAGCGTGCTTGACTCGCGCATCCATCTGAGTTATGGCGGTGAGGATGTCACAAAATTGCTGCTTCGAACCCTCGAGCACGGCAAGTTCCCCCTAAACCTTGACCTGGCGAGCATTGTTGATCGTAAAACCGCCGAGGCGCTCAAGAAAAAGATTTGTACCGCTGCAGTCGAGAAGAAGAAAACTGAAGCCGAGAAAAAGGCTGAAGCCGAAAAACAGGCTGAAGTCGAGAACCAGGCTCAAGTCGAGGAATCGGCCGAGGGCGAGGAACAGGCTCAAATCGAGGAACAGGCTCAAGTCGAGGAACAGGCTAAAGTCGAGGAAATTTCTGTTAAGCAGGACAGCGTATCGTACCACGCCCCGGAGCACAGCGTGAGCTACGACTTCAAGTACTATGAGCAAGCCATTACCCCTATTTTGGGTCTGTTTTACCCCGAAGCGTTTGACCCCCCTAGCGAGAAGCACAAGGCGCGTGGCCGGCTTGTTCCCAAACCCGAGAACGTGTACGATGGTAAATACGATGATCCCATCAGTGACGCGCAAATCAATATTTATATGAACACCTTGAGCGTGTTTGGCGAGAGCTACAAGGACAAGTTTGCCCCCGTTGAGGAAGAGCGCGAGACCCCCGCCCTTGGTGCGACCAATGGCGCCAATGGTGCTAATGGCGCCAGCAGTGCTTCTGATGGTACTGCCAATGGTGCCAATGGCGCCGATAAGGGCGACAAGGGCGCCGACAAGGAGAAAGAAGCAGCCCCTGCCGTAGACCTCAAGCAGGTCATCTCCACCATCAATGTTGCCGACACTGCGCACGTGCCGCTTGACCACGCTATTGTAGAGTCGGCTATGCAGGCTGCGGCCAAGCAGCAGGCCAGCTTGAGCCAATTTTTGAGCAGTATTCTCGTGATTGGTGACGGCGCCGATTTCCCCCAATTTGGCGAGCTGTTGATTGACCGCGTGATGATGTGGGCCAAAAAACTCGAAAAGGACGCCAAGGTAATCGAGCTGCCCAAAGACACGCTCTGCACTAACGTCGCTTGGAAGGGCGCCGCCATCTACTCCAAGCTCAAGGTTGTGGACGAGATGTGGATCGAGCGCGCCGACTGGGCGATCCTGGGCTCGCGCATAATGCAATACAAGTCGATTCTGTCATGGTAAATAAAACTAGAAACTAATCTAAATGGTCTTTTCAATGAGCTCGATGCCGTGCTCCTTCTTGAGCTGCTCAAGCAGGGGGAAGGCAACCTCGGGGGTCACGGGGGCGTAAATGCCGGGGGTGGCAAACACGCCAACCTTCTCGGTGACCTGTTTGACAGCGACGGCGCAGGGCACACCGACAAGGCGGGCCATGGCGCTGTAGCCACCCTCAGTACCGGTGGGCTCACCGTAGGCAACAAGCGACGAAGTGCGGGTCTCCTTCTTGCCATCGGCCCACTCAATGCCGAACTTGTGCTGGAGGATGACCAAGTCACGCTCGCCCTGCTCGAACTGCATGAGCTGCTCGAGGGTAGCGCACAAGGTGTCAAGGGCATTGCCACGGGCAGAGTTGGTGGTGGAGCTGAAAAGACCCAACCAACGGAAACCGTCAAGGATGCGCTGGCGCTCCTCGGAAGAGGCGAACTTTGCCTTGGCGTCAATGGCCTTGACAAGGTCCTCCTCGCTGGTGCTGGAGGCACCGATAAAGGCGGCGAGGGCCTTGTTCCAGGGCTGGGACTCCTTGAAAACGGGCGAAGCCTCGTCGTTCAAGAAACCAATGTCGACAAGGACCTTGACGAACTGGGGGAAACCACCAAAGCGGAGGGTACCACGCTCAATGTCGTCGGCCTCGGGGATGTTGTAACGCTCCTTGTAAGGGGTGGAGTCACGGTTGGGGTAACCCACAGTGTTGAAGCCGGGGTAGATGGGGTACGAGCGAGCGTAGTTCATGAGATCGGGACCGTCAATGTCGAGGATCTTGCCGTCACGGTACACGCGGGCAGAGTTGCGGAGGGCAAGCAAGACACCGCGCGAAGACCACGAGAACTTGTAGCCGAGGGGGTTGCCGCTGTCCTCGGGAGCAGGCAAACCACCGCAGTAGCTAAGGAAGCTCTTGATCTTACCACCGGCCTTGTGAACCTCGTCAATGGTCTTGACGGCGTACAAGTGGTCGATTCCGGGGTCAAGACCAATCTCGTTCATGACAACAATACCGGCCTCCTTGATCTTGGGCTCGAGGGCAAGCATGGCAGGCGAGGTGTACGAGGTGGTAACCACGTTCTTCTTGGTGCGGCAAGCACTCTCAATAACAGTGGCGTGATAGGTGTAGGGGATGAGCGAGATCACCAAGTCGTGGGCACCAACGGCCTTATCGAGGGCGCTGGCATCCTCAACATCAACCGAAATGGCAGAAGCGTTGGCACCTGCAAGGTCCTTGGCTTTGGAAAGGGTGCGGCAGGCAACAGTGACCTCGTAGTTTTTATCGGCGGCAAGAACGTCGACAGTGGGCTTGGCAACAAAGCCAGATCCGAGAAGAAGAACTTTAGTGACCATTATTTAGGGGCCGGTCTGGCAATTAATTCGGTTTATATAGCAGTGACTCACGACGTGTTGATGTCATTGTGCAGGAGATGAGCGCGGCTGAATTTAGGCGCTGGAGAATCAGGTCAGAGTAAAATTCAGAGTGAAAAATAGCTATTCAAAGGCGAAGAAAAGGATTTATGAATAACGGGAACGCAGGGGCTCGCGCAGAGCCGAATATGCCTTGTATCACGTGAGGTTTCGAAGCAATAGAAGCCCTAGATTCTGATGGCTTTAACGAGAAGTTTAAAGAAAAAATTAGCCTGAGTAGAGCCCCGAAATGCATTGACTGCATTAATGCAGGCTCTGGTCGACCTAAACGCTGTAAACAATGCTGCTCTGTTCGAGGTACAAATCTGCACAAACCTGGTTAAAACCAATACAAGTACCCATCAGTGTCCATCAATGGTCACCAATGTCCCCATAAGCTGGAAATTGGTCGCTATGCTCTCACTCCTTAATCTCAACCTTACCCCCTCTCCCTCTGTGCCCAAGGCACTATCGCTATCTCCTCGGGGCGCTTACACAGCAGCATCATGTCCGAGTACTCGCCCGCGTTTGCCCCATTTTTTGGGTTCATGGGCTGCGCTAGCGCGCTTGTTCTTAGCGCAGCAGGTGCAGGCATTGGTACCGCAAAGAGCGGCATCGGCATTGCTGGTATCGGTACGTTCAAACCCGAACTTATTATGAAGTCGCTGATCCCCGTCATTATGAGCGGTATCCTGGCTGTTTATGGCCTCGTTGTGAGTGTTCTTATTGCAGGAGGCATGGGTCCTGGCGAGTCGTACACTTTGTTCAACGGTTTTATGCATTTGGCCTGCGGTCTCTGCGTCGGCTTTGCGTCGCTCGCCGCGGGCTACTGCATCGGTGTAGTGGGCGACGAGGGCGTGCGCAAGCTCATGCTCGAGCCCCGCCTGTTTGTGGGCATTGTCCTCATCCTTATTTTCGCCGAGGTCCTCGGTTTGTACGGTATGATTATCGCGCTGATTCTGAACACTCGCGGCAGCGGTTAGATAGATAATGTATTTGTTTGTTTTGTATGGGTGTGCAGCAGCGTGCTACAGCTTTTTTTTCTGGCAGAGTACCGTGCAACTGTGAACACAGAGGTTTTGGGGCACTCGGGGGTACGATTGGTTGGCACGACGTTCAAGCACGAACGTGCCCCATTCTAATGAAAAGCAAAGCAACGCTACCTAACTACAAGAGAACCCACAACAATACGACACCAGCAGCACCAATTATGCCGGGAAGGTGGAACTCGCCCAGGCCAGACTTGTCGTGGTCAGGGGCGTACTTATCGCTATACGCAGCTGGCATGGCCACCGGCCCGTCTTCGTCGCTGATATCAAACAGATCTATCTGGCGTTCTTTGGCCCAGCTGACGACCCTGTTTACCACGTTTTGATCGCTCTCGTACTCAGGCGCCGCCGCAGCCTCGTCGCGTTTGGACAGGTGCAAATCAACCAGGTTATACTGGAGGCAAGCACCATCATTGAGACTATGCATAAGCTCAATCAGCTGCTCGGGCTTGGCGTCGCTCAGGCACTGGCTACCGTCCTTTGCGAGTACCCGGCACTTTTCCTCGACAGTATTGCACTTGGCCAGATCTGGCGCGAGCACGCGCAGGCATGACTCGACCTTGACCGAGTATTTTGCGGCCAATGCAGTTGCGAAAAGAAGGAGCGGGAGCATAAGAGGAATGTGATGCATCGTGCAACATGTAGTAGAGAGTGGGGTGTGGTGGGCCCCGGAAATAGGTGGGGCTGGGGTCCAGGGTTTGCACAATCCCAATTCACAATAGCAAATTGTCTATAGTTTTTTATAGACAACTCTAATTTGGGGATCTTGGACCTGTCGCCACGGCTGCGCTGGTCTCTGCCATGTCTTGTGTGTAGGCAATTAATTGGGATTTCGTAACGCACGGCGCCTCATCTAAGACATAAACTGACAGGCACTAGCGCAAACGCCTAAAATACACTGTCTACACGCTATATTTAAATTAAGAAAGGTCCATATCGGGCTCCTCCGGGGTGAGGTACTGAACGCTGCGCTGCTGGTTCAAAAACAGCCCAAACACGCGCTTGACGTCCTCGACCTCGACCTGCGGGCTCTTGCGGCGAGCGGCCGCGGCATTGGCAGTCGCCACGAGGTTCGAGGCGTAGCGCAGCGACGACTCTTGGCCAATTTTTGTGAGGATGGCCAAGGCGTCGGGGTGCACGTCGACCTCCTCTTCTTGCGCGCGGATAGCCAAGATTTGCTTGATCTCATCGCCGGTGTAGGGCTGTGTGTGGATAATGACGGTGCGGTCGAGCAAATCGGCAGGGATTCCGTGTGCACTTTTCTTGGCATCTTCAGAGCCGCGGACGTTGACGAGGCCGCGGTTGGTGGCCATAACGACGATGGGGGCGAGCTCGTCCTCAAGGGCGCGGTTAATGAATGAAAAGCATTCGAGATCGAGCATGTGCACCTCGTCGATAAACAGAACGCCGGGGACGATAGTTGCCTTGCCCTCTTCCTTCCATTCGCCGACCTTGGCGTTAATTTGCTCGCGAACCTCAGACTTGACCTCGCCCACATCGCCGCTAAACAGTGCCAAAAAGCCCTGCGAGCGCGAGTTGATCACGTCCATCTCGTGCAGGTTTACCGTGTGTGTGACCTCGCGGCGACGCTGCAACTCGCCCGAGGGGCACTGAACAAACTTGGAATCGGCGCCCGTGGCGTCATAGTCGCGCGAGCGAGCGTACGAACGGCCCAATTTGGTGACGCGGCCACTGGCCTTGTCGATGGAGACCACATCACCAGCAATCACCTTTTCCTTGCTGAGGCCATCGATCATCTTGGCGCCAAGCTCGTAAAAGGTCTCCATATCGGTCGTCTTGATTGTGAGTTTGCCCTGTTTGTGGCCGCCGGTCACCGAGCGGTCAATCTGGATCTCAACGACCTCGCCCTCAATTGTCTCGGTCTCCTCCTTAATCTGGACACCGATGGAACGCCTGAAGGCCTGGGTGAGCGCCTCGGTCTTGCTCAGTTCAAGCGAAAACAGCTCGCTACCAGACACCGAAGTAAACGGCGTGTCCTTGCCAAGAGCAGCGGCCATACCGGTGGCAATAGCAGTTTTACCAGTGCAAGGAGGACCAGCAATAAGAACAGCGCGGCCCGCAATCTTGCCGGCCTGCACGAGGCGCAAAACGACGCCAGCGGCTTTACGCGCCTGGAGCTGGCCAACCATGCCCTGGCTCTGCTCGCGGGGCTCGATGCTGTCGTTCTCGAGACCGAGGCCCGAGATGTGCGAGTGCGCAGACACCAAATTTGTGCCGCGAACTGTTTCTTCCATCGAGGTTTTGACCGACATGTGTAAGCGGCTGTGCTTGGGAGGGTGCTGAGATGGCTGCCTGGGAGGGAGCTGAGGGATGGGCTGCTCGGAGTTTTGACGGGAGGTGAGCAGAATGGGACTGCGGCTATATATAAATCGCTAGACTAGACTAGCTAAACTAGACGTTATTCTACACGTACATTGCGCAACTTTGATCTCAAAATAAATATACTATACATCCTCATTAAACGCCCTCATTGTAAACGTCAATAAGGGTTCTCAACACCTCCTCAGGGAGTGCTGGCGCCCTAACATCGCTCACGGTGTCGCCACCCGTCAGCCAGTCGTCGTCGAGCTTGAACGGGCAGTGCATGTAGATGGCGCTGATAATTTCCATGTTCATGCAGCGCCATTTTTTCCCATTCAAAGGTGCCTGGAACTTGAATATCGTCAAGACCTCGGTCCACAAATCATCATTGTACAGGCCCATCAACTGCTTGAGGGCGTCGGCCGGCAGCTCTGCAATCATGGTGATGCGCTGGGGACGGTCTGTAATTGTGAGCCGCAGGAGGCGCATGAGCAGTACGAAAATGTCGAGAGCAACGCCATTAAACTGCTCAATTTGAACGCCATCGGTAGTGGAGGCCGCACGCGAGTGGCCGCGCCGGTGGCTCTTGACGCTGCCAAGCCCCGGCCGGAGGACGCTCTCGAGAATAGGGTTGTGCGCGGAATATTTGAACGCCACGAGGTGGAATTGGAGATCAAACAGGTTGGTCAAGATGTACTGCTGCTCCAAGATATGGTCGCAGCTGTGCACGAGCCCCGTCAGAGTGCTGAGGGCGGCGCGCATCCCGGCGGGCTCGGCGTGGGCCATGCCTTGTTTAAGGATATAATTGACAGCCACCGTGTAGAAGCTTTTCGCAAACGGAAGCATCCGCGCATACAGGCTCGAGGAGTCGCGTGGCACCGCTGCGTGAGCCCCTTGGGCGTGCTGGTCCCACAACTGCAGGAACTCGGGCGGGCTACGCACACGCTGTTTGAACAGTGTGCAAGCCTCAATAATTGAGGCAGGTACGCCAGGCACCCCCAAAACCGGCTGCACTGTGCGTTTAGGCTGGTCAAACGCCGTGCGCAGCGTAGGCGGCGCGTCGCTCGCAGGAGGTACGGCGCTCGGGTAACGCATGGAAATGTTTTGCCTAAACGCCTCATAGTCGGCAGGTGTGGGGGCCACACTAATTTCCGCCGAAGTAGGGCCATACCTTTTGTATAGGGCGGCCCTCAAAATGCAAAAATAGAGCCCCAGGGGGCCCTCTAGGTCGGTCCAACGGTACCGTGAAATTTTGTGTGCGAGCGCGACAATTGTCTTTATTTTTGGTGTGGCGTGTGCAGTGTCAATGAAAAGCTCCAGCAGAGCCTCCGGGTCTTCAGATACTTCGGGCAGGGGCGAGCCTGAGGGCGAGCTTGAGGGGTCGTCACTGTCGTCAGTAGAGGCGGGTGTGACGGCCTCTCCAAAGGGTTGTTGAATGTCTCTTTTAAGCTCAAGCAGCTTGAAAGCCCTTTCGCGCAGTTTGACCAGCGCCGCGTCGTCGCCGGCGGCTGCTAAATCCAAAAAACATTCGAGCTCTGCGTTCAGCCCTGTCCAGTCCTGCAGCTGCTGCTCGATGTAGGGGATCACCTTGAGGCTGGAGCTGAGCTCTTGGGTGCGTGGGCGGCCATCGATACCGCCGTCGGCCAGCTCGTCCACTTTCATTTTCTCTTTCGCAGCAGGTGGCCAGTTGGGGTGCAAGTTGGTTGGCTTCCTCAGCAGCACCACCACCACCTCCGTCATCATCAATGAGCCTGAGCGGCTTGAGCGAGTCGACGGTGGAACAATCCGACAACCCAAAGTCGCTGGCCTCACTCGTTTACGCGGGCGGCCACCTCAACGGGTACAGACCCCCGACCAAGCTCGATATCCCGCAGCTACGCGTGCCCCAGCTCGAGGCACCGCCTGCCGACGAGCATTTCCGCAGCTACCAGCGCCAGCTGCGCGATTTTGACGAGCTGGGTGATTTATCCAGCACCCCTGCGCTCTCCTCTGTACCGCAAATCTTCAAGGACCCCAAATTTCGCCTCGACAACCCGCGCATCTTCAGCCAAGTGGTCGGCACCGAGGACCAGCTCGACTACACGATCCTGCTTGAAAAATTAAGCTGGTACATTGATGTTGTGGAGCTGCACCTCGTTGAGCAAATTAGCAACGCGTCAAGCTCGTTTTTTCAGGTCACGGCCCAGTTCAACGAGATCGAGGCCAACGCCCAGAAAACCACTACCTCGTTGGTCGAGGTCCGCGGCAGCCTCGATAAAATCGCCCAATTCGCCGCTCACGAAAAGCAAACGCTCGCCCTGGTCACCAAATTGGGTCAAGTCGAGGACCTCGCATCGCACCTCCAACAGCTGCAAAATTTCTGTCAGAGCTACCGCCAGTGCTGTGAGGCTGCAGCCCGTAGCCCCCCTGAGGCTGTGCCGCTTGTTGCGCAGTGCCGTACCCTGCTAGTGACGCCGCACGACCTGACGCCGCTCGTGGCCTTGAGGAACCCCATTGACAACCTGGACAGCTTGGACGCCTCAGTGGCCCGTTTCTACCAACAGAAACTTGTTAAGGCGCTTCTTGACGACTTTGAAAGCCATATTGCCAGCGTACCCGAGGACCAAACCATCGAGCGTATTGGGCGCATCCTGCACGTTCCTGGCCAGCAAACACGCCACCATACCCACAATAACCAGTGGCAGGATGTAAGCCCCGAGTTCCGCAGTACCCTCGAAGAGTTGCTACGTGGAGCACACGCCTCGAGTATCCACATGGCAGCCCTTAACGAATACAAGGACCAAGTTGCTGGCGAAGTCAAGGCGCTGGTCCGCCAACACCTGCCGGCCTCTGCCAACCCTGATCGCGACCCCTCTGCGCTTGCAGTGGCTCTCAAGGGCCTGAGTGGTGCCGAATTTGAGGCTACAGTGAAGAAGCTATTTGCGTGCCTTAGCGAGAGTTTCAGACGTGTTTCTACCCACTCCAAGCTATTGCTCGATCTTTGCTCGCATCTGGGCTTTGCCCCGCCCACTGGTGACCTCCTGGAGCACCTTGTTGAGGCCACCGATACGCGCCTCGCCAAGGTCCTTCGCGTGCGGACTGAAACGCTTGCGACCGGGTCCGTGCACGACTTTATGAAGATTTACTCGCTGTGCGGGATCTTCATGTCTGAGTGCGAGTCCATCTGCAGTATCTACGCCCCTGAACTCGCGGCGTACCTGGCTGGCCAGACCAAGCTGTTCACCAAGACTTTTACTCAAAATCACATCAAGTTGTTGACCTCGACCCTTGATCTGGACTCGTGGAAAAAGGACGAGCTGCCGGCAACCTTCCAGACTACTACAGACCTTGTTGTCGAGTCGGGCGATCAGGACCCCGTGCAGTGGCTCAAGGAGTGGCGCGCAGTCATTGACGGTGTTTCCGCTGTAAAGCCAAGCAACAAACGGTTGCCACAAAACGTTTTTGTGCAAGACAACTCGTACTTTGTGAGCCGCAGTGCCGTTAAGCTCGTTCAAATTTTGAGCGACGTTTTGGAGCTGATTTGCCTGCTTCCCCAAACCACCAGCGAGCTTTCGGGTGTTTACATCCAGTTGATCACGCTATTTGACACTCGCACGCGCGCGCTTATTCTTGGCACCGGCGCAATGACCTCTGGCTCGAGCATTAAGCGCATCTCGTTCAGGCACCTAAGTCTGGCCTACGAGTCGATCAGGTTTGCAGCGGCCATTCTGCACAACTCGAGTGGGTGCGTTCAGCGTCATCTGGGTGATTCCTCGGCTTTTAGCGCACAGTGCGGGGCTTTGGCTGATAGCCTCCGCCAGCACCAGGCAGACATCTCCAAAAAGTTTGTTTCTGTGATGGAAGACAAGGCCAAAAGCTATACAAGATCAATTGCAATTACAAACTGGGCAGCCACGCAGCCGCCGGCCAACCATTACATGCAGATGCTCGTCAAGGACATTTCGACAGTTTCGCGTATTTTAGAGGATACCCTCAACAAGCAAATTGCCCTGGGGGTGGTCTCCCAGATTTTCGATGTCTACAAACCTGCTCTACTTGAGGCTTTTACATCTGTGCGCATCCAGGACGCTGTTGCCCTCGACAACGTCATGCAGGACATTGCCTACTTTAGAGACCATGTCCAAGACATTCGCGGTGCAAACAATATTGGCGAGGTGTTGTACGAGACAATGGCTGCCTTCGCAGCGCCTGAAGATGGCCTGCAGCGCTCCGAATCGCCGGTGCGCGGCTCGCTTGGCGCCTCTCATCCCGCCTCGCCAACGCGTGCTCTTGTAGCCGACATGACTGTTGGCGATGCCACGCTGGGCGATGCTGAGCTTGAGATTCGCAGTGGGTCTGTTACGCCTCTAATTGGAGCCGACCCTGAGCCTGAGCTTAAGCAGCCTGAGCTTGAGCAGTCAGAGGAGCCCCAGGAGCTCGAGCCCCAGGCTCTGTCTGATAAGGACAAGCCGCTTGTGCCCGAACTCAAGGTTTCGAGTGTCGAAGAGCCTACACAAGAGCCCGTCAAGCCCCTAAATGCACCGCTCGAGACCACAAAAAAGCCCGCCGAGGAGCCTCAGTCTGAGCCTCAGCAGGAGCCCTCACAACCGGAGACCCCTGAGACTTTTGAGCAGCTCGAGCCCAATGACGCCTTCAAGGAAACTCGAGAACCTCTAAGGGCCACTCCCGAGCTCGAAAAAGTTCCTGAGACGACCCCTGAAACAGCGCCCGAGGCCACTGCTGAGACCACCCCTGAGGCCGCCTCTGAGCCCAACTCTGAGCCCAATGCTGAGCTCACGGCAGAGGCCGCACCTGAGGCCGCCTCTGAGCCCGCCCCTGAGCCTACGGCTGAGGCCACCCCTGAGCCCTCAGAAACACTCGAGCCTGCATCGTCAAACAAAACTGGTTCTGCTGGCCAGGCCAAAAAGAAAAAGAAGAAAAAGGGCAAAAAGAAGTAGAATGTATAGTATCCTTAGCCTGATCGTCCTCTGCCTAGTTGGGAGGCCCGACAAGAAGAACCACCGCGACAGGGGTGTGGCAGGCGCTTGCATTGCCGCTCGCAGCAACTTGTTCTGGATCGTTTGGCGAACGCTGTATACATGCTGTCCTCATAGTTGGGCTTCCAGACATGTATCGCGTACTTGATGGTCGACCGCACGCAAGCTATGAGGAGGGTGCGCATGGCCACCGCGGGGGCGCCTGTACAAAGCGTATCGCCAATCCTCTAGCTACGTTAGCAGCTTGCTCCATTTTTTTTTTTTTTTTTTTTGAGCGTTAAATGCTTGTATTGCTGGAACAACAGGCCTTAATCCAGATAGACACCGAAGAGTTTGACTAGATTGTTTGGGGCTCGGCCCACGCCTGTAGATAGCGTGATTTGGTCCTGAGAGATTTTAAATAGACTCCTGAAACACAGTTTTCATATTTTACTGCCTTCTGATCGCATATTCGGCCATATATGACAACAGACTCTAAATCTGTTTTCTTTCCATGTGGAACTCATTTTATGGTGGGTTTTTTTATACTTTTTCTATCTGGAATTTTTTTTGATTTTTTTTTCCATAATTTTCTGAGTGTTCACTCGGATCAATTACCACAACAGCTGGTTCGATGGTCTAGTTGGTTATGGCATCTGCTTAACACGCAGAACGTCCCCAGTTCGATCCTGGGTCGAATCATTTTTGCCGTTTTTTGCATTTCTCCGCTGGAAAATTACCGATAAGCACTCGTCTCTTGGCCTTTGAACGATAGAACGGAGTCTCCCCCTATCGGGCCCCCCCATACGCCTCAGTCATGTATAGATAAGGGATTAGATTACCCCTGAAAAATCCAATTCGCTTAAGCATGACTGCATATAGCGAGAAGAGCAATGTTATCGCAGAAAGCACCTCTGATGTCCGCTCTGAAGGCAATTTCGAGGACTATGAGCCGACCAGCTTTTGGGGTAAGGTTCGCAAGGTGCTCGAGGTCGAGAGCGACTCGTCTCTGTCTGTGAAGGAGATGTTTCTGTACAACCAGGATCTCAAGCCAGTCGAGAGCGAGCGTCGTCAATGGAGTTGGTACAATTTTGTCTTTTTCTGGATCGCTGATGCCCTCAACATCAACTCGCTACAGATCGCCTCGACTGGTGTTGCTGCCGGCCTCACTTGGTGGCAGACCTGGATCTCAGTATGGCTTGGTTACTTTATCACCGGTGGCTTTGTGGTGATGGCGGCTCGCGTTGGTGCTATTTACCATGTGAGTTTCCCCGTGAGCTGTCGCTCGAGCTTTGGTACCTTTGGCTCGTTGTGGCCTGTGATCAACCGTGTCGTGATGGCTATCATCTGGTTTGCCGTACAATCGTGGATTCTAGGCGAATGCGTCCAGCTCATGCTTATGGCCATCTTTGGCACAGACCTTGATACCCGCATGGGTACCCAGAATCTCAGCGGCACCACTGTGTTCCAGTTTGTCTCGTTCTTCATTGGCTGGATCGTCCAGCTACCCTTTTTGTGGTTCTCCCCCCATAAGATCCGTCATCTGTTCACTGTCAAGGCCGTGGTGGTGCCTACCTGCGGAGTGGTCTATCTCGTGTGGTGCCTCAAGCGCGCCGATCATCTGGGCGATGTCTTTTACGCTAAGTCTACTCTTGACAGCCATGACCTTGGTTGGGCATTTGTGCAGTCGACCTTGAACTGTATCTGTAACTTTGCCACGCTCATCATCAACGCGCCTGATTTCAGCCGTTTTGCCGACACCAAGAGAGCGCCCCTCTGGTCGCAGTTGTTTACTATTCCCATTGCGTTTTGCACTGCTACCCTTGTTGGTATTCTCACTGCTGCTGCTTCGCCCGTTTTGTTCCCTAATGTGACCGACACCCCGTACTGGTCGCCTACTCAGGTTTTGGAGGGCTTGTTGACCCAAGGCAACTACACAGCCGGTGATCGTGGTGGAGTTTTTCTAATTGCCCTTGGATTTTGCCTTGCTCAGATTGGTACCAATGTCGCTGCCAACTCGCTGTCGTGTGGTACCGATTTGACTGCACTGCTGCCGAGGTACATTAACATTCGCCGTGGTGGGTACGTGTGTGGTATTTTGGCCCTGTGCATCTGCCCCTGGCACTTTTTTGCCAGCTCCAACGAGTTTACTACTTATTTGAGCGCCTATGCTGTCTTCTTGAGCTCTATTGCCGGCGTCATTGCCTGCGACTACTACGTGGTGCGCCGCGGTTACCTCAATGTGGACGATTTGTACAGCGCCGACAGTGGATCTGACTATATGTACAATGCCATTGGCTGCAACTGGCGAGCCTACGCTGCGTACCTACTCGGTCTCGTGCCCAACATGCCCGGTTTTGCTGGTCAAGTAGGCCGCACAGTGCCCCAGGGTGCCCTTTACCTATACAACCTCAACTTCTTTGTTGGGTTCTTGGTTTCGTTCCTCTTGTACCTCTTCTTTTGCTGGATCTCTCCGCCTGCTGGCATCCCCAAGAATGCCGGGATTGGGCAGGCGGGCTGGCACGAGGAGTATGCGCACGTTGACGACTTTGATGAACGCTACAAGGCTCTGCGCCGCCGCAGAGTTGCTCAATAATGTATTTAATTAGACTCTGTTTGGCTTTCATTCACCATACTTCCACTAATTCAACTTAGACAGAGCCCTGCCAGGAGGGGCCCACAGGTGCGGGAAAGTCCCCACAGCATGCTAATAATATGGCTTCAAAAAGCTAAAAAAATGCAATATATACTAAAATGCGTGGACATACTCCTCGTCATCATCTTCGCTGTCGCAGTCCATAGCCACCTTCATTGTCTTTTCCACCAGCTCAAAAGTGCCCTTGACGGGCAGGCCAACGATGTTTGAGAGCTCGCCAGTGTACTTTTCTACGAGGTTCTTGCCCAACTCACCCTGAATCTTGTACCCGCCGGCCGCGTCCGAGGCCTCGCCCGAGGCCACATAGTTCAAGAGCTCCTCCTCAGTGAGGTCCTTCTTGAACTCGACGGTGCTCTCGCCCAAGTACGACTCGAGGGCGTAGCCGGGGACAATGGGTTTTTCAAACGGTACAATCGCAATCACCCCGGTAAAAACGCGGTGGGGTTTCTTTGAATCGCGCAACTTGCGCAGCATGGCGACGTGGTGGTCGACGCCCCGGGGCTTCTCCATGATGAGCCCATCGTTATCAGCAATGATGGTGTCTGCAGCAAGAACCAGGGCAGGGGGGACATCGCTATCGGCCTCGGACTGGTAGACGTCAAGGGCCTTACGGATGGCAGTCTGCACGACGTACTCAAACGGAGTGTAGAGCGACTTGTCAAGATCCTCGGGGAACTGCGAGCCCACGATCCGGAGGTTTTTGATGCCGAGCTCTTCCTCACAGATCTGCTTGCGGCGCGGGGATTTTGATGCCAGCACCACTTCGGCATCCTTCCCCAAAAGCTGTTGAAGGTTATGGGACATGATGTTATTAAGTGCTGCGGCGAGCGGCGTATATGGGAGGGGTTCTGTGCCCGATATAGCTTAAATTTTTTAGGGGATATTTTGCAGGTCGGCTATGTATAGGGGTGAGGACCCGGCCAGCAGAACCGGATGCTGGGCTGCCTGCACCTGACTGCACCTACCCCTGTCGTGCATCAGCGTGCAGGTAGGGGCCAGGGCCAGGCAGGGGCAGCAGCAGAGTGAATCAGAATAAAAAAGGCAGGGGTGGTCCCGCACTCCCTGAAAATGTTCATTTTAACTACAAAACTAATTGTGGAGGCGCTTCTCGTACGAGTGAAGCGAGTGCACGCCACCCTCGAGCTGGGCCGAAGCGGTACGCACCTCAAAGCGCACGGCGCCGTTGTTGACACCCTCCTGGAACTGGGTGATGCTCTGGACACCAATGTCCTGGAGACCGTGCTCAAGACCAGACATCAAATAAGGAATAAACTTGGTGATGGAACCCTTGTCGACGACAGCGCCCGACACACCCTGGGCAACAAGCACCGAGTCCGACTCGGAGAAGTAGCGCGAGGTGGCGGCGTTGGCGTCCTTACCGGTCTGCTCCATAGCCTCGATGGAGCCCATACCACGGTACGACTTGAGGCGCTTTCCGTCACGGTAAAAGTACTGGCCAGGGGCCTCGTGAGCACCGGCCAAGAGACCGCCCATCATGACGCACGAAGCACCGAGAGCAACGGCCTTAGTGATGTGGCCAATGTTACCAATACCACCGTCGGCGATGCAGGGCACACCGAACTTGTTGGCAAACTCGCAAACGGCGCGCACGGCAGTGGCCTGAGGACGACCAACAGCCATCACCTCCTGAGTGATGCAGATGGAGCCAGAGCCCATACCGATACGCAAACCGTCGACACCGTCAACAATAAGCTGAGCGGCCTGCTCGCGGGTCACAACGTTACCACCAATGACCTGCAACTCGGGGTACTTGCCCTTGATCCACTTGATCATGTCGCT
Organism: Wickerhamiella azymoides; assembly: GCA_030563245.1. Classification (NCBI taxonomy): domain Eukaryota; kingdom Fungi; phylum Ascomycota; class Dipodascomycetes; order Dipodascales; family Trichomonascaceae; genus Wickerhamiella; species Wickerhamiella azymoides. The sequence goes on along the minus strand of JAKUBN010000017.1, from coordinate 162,722 downwards.
CTGGTACATGGAGTTGCCCTGCGACGAATCGAGGATAACAACGTCCAAACCGGCAGCAACAAGCTTGTCGAGACGCTCGCGGTCGGCGTTGTGGGTACCAATGGCCGCACCGCACAGCAACTGCTTGGTGTCGTTGGACTTGGAAGCCAGGGGGAAGCTGTTGTTCTTCTTCAAGTCCTGGCGACTGACGAGCGCCACCAGCTTGCCCTCGGCGTCCACGATGGGCAGCTTGCCCTTTTTGGACTCCTTAAGGATGGCATTACCCTCCTTCAGGGTAAGACCCTTCTTGGCGGTAATCAGGTCCTTGGTCATAACCTCCTTGACCTGGGTGGCGTGGTCCTCGTGGAACTCAATGTCACGCGAGGTCACCATACCGACCAACTTGCCATCAGACTTGCCGTTTTCTTTGTTAGTATCAGATTGTAAAAAGTTTTCAACAAGACGTCATCCATCATTGCTGTAGAACGAAAGTTTAAAAAAACCATCATGTACTTACCAGTCACGGGGAAACCGCGGAAGCCAAGCTCGAGGCCGAGCTTGCGAACCTCGCCCACAGTGGTCTCAGGCGAAATAACAACAGGGTCAACAATGAAGCCGTTCTCAAACTTCTTGACCTTGCGGACCATAGCGGCCTGCTCCTCAGCGGTGCAGTTGTGGTGGATGATACCAATACCTCCCAAAAGAGCCATGTAAATGGCCATCTCAGCCTCGGTCACAGTGTCCATGGGACTCGAAACAAGCGGCAGCTTGAGCGAGATCTTTTTCGTCAGCTTGGTCTCGAGCGAAACGTTCTTCGAGTCAAAATCGATACGACCAGGCAGCAGCAAAAAGTCATTGTAGGTGAGGCCACCGTGCACCTTGGAGTTCATCAGCTCCTGAACGGTCAGACCATCCTTAGAGGCGTAGTCCTTGAGAGCAGCGAGGGCGTTTGCACAGTCGGCGGGCATTAGATGACCAAATTTTTTTTGGTGAAATTTCCTGATATCGATTGGTCAGGGGTGTTGGGGGGTGTACCGGGCTGCGGGTTAGGTAAAATAAAAATAATTTAATAGATATTAGCGTGGGGTGGTGGGTGCCGGGGGGGGGGTCAGTTATTGCCCGCTAATCTCTAGCAGTGGGCAGGGCCGCTGCAACCTTCTCTTCAACCAGCTGTTTGTTGCGCGCAAGCATCTCAGGGGTCTGCGTATCCTCGCTGTAGTCCATAAATTTCAGCAAATAGTCGCACATGGCCTTCCGGGTGTACACAACGCTTGCCGCCGGACCTACTCTGTACAAGGTGATTTTCTTGGTTCCTTGCACCACATTGTCACGTTGCTCCAGCAGCCTTGAGGCCAGTAGCCGCTGAATGAGGTTTTTGGCCACGGCCACCGTCGCCAGCTGGCTGGTCTCGAGTGTTTTGAGGAGCTGCGGCTCGGGCACTTCGCCGGCTGTGAGCACAAGAGCAACCACTTGCAACATCTGGCCCTCGAGAATGGTGCTGGGGCGGTGCGCGTGCTTGAGCAGCACGGCTTTACGCGTCTCCTGTAGCTTGGACCGCAGAATATACTCGTTACGCGGGGCAAGCTTTTTGGTTCCTACTTGTGCACGCTCGGGGATACGAACCATTTCGAGTGTGGTGGCCTCGGCAAGCAAATCATTGACGCGTCCAACCAGCAGAGTCTTGTCGGCTCCGGGGGCCAGCTCATTGAGGGTGGTGCCCTTGATGGGCCGCGAGTAAAACCGGGCATTCAAAAGGGCCGAGGCGACGCGCGCGACCTGTTCTTCGGGCACGGGCGTTCCTTCGTCGTCGCTGTCGTCGCGTCCGCGTTTGGCCATGATTAATTAATTAGCGTGAGGGTCTATGTAGGGGAGCTTGGGGAGCTTGGGGGCCTGCACAGGCAAATAACGACATTTTTGGAGTTTGTTTTCAGTGTTTAGGCAGTTTCAACCAAGGTGCAACTAACAACTGCCTCGCCGCGGATCACCGCAGTGCCAATAACCGCCGGGGTCTCCTTGACCTCCACGGCGGTCTCGAGCACGATATTCATAAACGCGTCGTAACCTTTGAGGGTACCCTCGACCTTGCGGCCATTCAAAGTTACCAGCACTCGCTTATTGAGGTACTCTGTGAGATCAGAGTCGACCATTTTTCAGTGATGTTGGGCTGTGGGTAGCCTAGTTTGTAATAATGCACCCGAGCCTGGCAGTATTGGCCTTGGGTTTAGGGGCGATTGCACAGGCCTCTGAAGCCATTAAATGGCAAGACGAGTACGAGGCGCGCCCATTGCCGGCTCGCAGAGATCTGGACAAGTTCCATTACGACGTGGTGCGCAGTGAGACCAAGCCGCCCAACGCCATCGAGGCCATGGCAATTCCGGGACATTGGGTCGTTGAACTGCCGCGCAGTCTGCACAAACGGCAGGAAATGTCAAGAATACAAAAGCGCGCGAGTGTTTGGGCTAACAAGGACACCTCCAGCCTCAATGAGCAGGCCTTAGCTGGGGCCCAAGCAGAGGCCCAAGCCGAGGCCCAAGAGGCAGCCAGCCCGAGCTCCTTGGGCCAAGACTCTGGGACGTGCTGTGTACCCCCCAAACTGTCGAGGAGAGCTGCCTCAAACCTACAAGAAGTGCGTGACGAGTTTGATATTCGTGACCCCCTCTTTGGCCAGCAGTGGCACATCTTTAATGCCGAGCAGCCCGGCCACGACATGAATATTCTCGAGGCGTGGCGCAAGGGATTCACTGGTAAAGATGTCACGGTGGCCATCGTGGACGACGGCCTCGACTATAACCACCCCGACTTCTCAGAGAGCTTTGAGCTGGGCTCGAGCTACGACTACAACAAGCATCGCCAGGAGCCGACGCCCGAGCTCTATGATGATTGGCATGGCACACGGTGCGCCGGCGAGATTGCCGCTGGCCACAATGACGTGTGCGGCGTGGGAGTGGCCCCCGACGCCAAGGTCGCTGGCATCCGCATTCTGAGCGGTGCGCTGACCTCGGTGGACGAGGCGCGTGCCCTCAACCACATGATGCACAAAAACGATATTTATAGCTGCTCGTGGGGCCCTGCCGACGACGGAATTCACATGGAGGGCCCGCCCGACATTGTGCGGCGGTCCATTTTAAACGGCATTGAGAACGGCCGTGAGGGCAGAGGCAGTGTCTATATGCAAGCGGCAGGCAACGGGTTCCACCGCGGTGACAATTGCAACTATGACGGCTACACAAACAGCATTTACAGCATCACGGTGAGCAGCGTCGACATCAACAATGAGCACCCGTTTTACGCCGAGAGCTGCAGCGCCAACTTTGTGACGACCTACTCATCAAACAGCAACATCAAAATCACCTCGACCGACCCGCTCAGCCAGCACAGGGGCGACGAGTCCCACGCGTGCACTGATGCCCACACCGGCACCTCTGCATCTGCGCCCATGGCCGCGGGCATTATTGCGCTTGTACTTGACGCGCGGCCCGAGTTGACGTGGCGCGATGTGCAGTATGTGTGCCGCGATGCCGCCGTGCCCTTTGAGATGGCTACCACTGACCGCGGCAACTGGACCGAGGTCGCCGACGGCAAGCTGTACCACAACGATTACGGCTACGGACTACTTGATGCCGGCCGTGCCGTGGACGCTGCTGTTGCTCATGAGCTGGTGGGCCCCCAAACGTGGTTCTTCAGCGACGTTCGCGAGCACAACAAGAACTTTGACACTGTGTTTGAGGACACCGTGGAAATCACCGAGGAGGACGTTGCAGACTTTAAACGGCTCGAGCACGCCAACGTGCGCCTCAGCTACCAGTTTCAAAAGCGCGGCGCCCTCAAATTCTCGCTTGTGTCGCCTTCGGGGCTCGAGGTGGTGCTCGCCGATGCGCGGCAAAACGACATCACCAACGCCCACGTGAGCGACTGGACCTTCAATTCGGTGGCTCACTGGGGCGAACAGGCTGTAGGCAACTGGACTTTGCGCGTCGAGAACGTCGCGGGCGAGGAATTGCCGCTGGGCGGCCAGTTCAACCGCTGGTCGCTGCGGCTGTGGGGAGAGTCCAAGGGTACCGAGAAGAGGTTGTACAGTGATATGTGGGACCAGGAGAACAAGGCTTTGGGAGAATACGAAAAGGGTGTGCTTGAGGCGCCCGCAACAAGCACTTATGAGCTCACCGCCGCCAACGGCACCTCAGAGGCCTCCTCAGCGGCCACCTCGACCGACGAGCCCACAAGTACCGAGGCCAGTGAGACGGAGACTCCCGCAGCTGACACCGAGCCCACAAGCACCGAGGAGACTCCTTCCAGCACCCCCACGTACCCTTACGCCGAGCAGGACCAGCCGGGGCACGTGGTGGAGCAGCGTCACGGCCTGCTGTTTTACCTGATTTGCAGCGCTATTGGCGTCTTTATCATCCTCTTGGCGGTGATACCGATCGTGCTCTACGTGCTCAAACGCCGCGAGAACGCCGTGGTCTACGAGTCGCTCAACACGGGCCTGCTCACTGCCGAGGATATCGAGCTCGATGATGTCGGTCGTGACAGCTTTGAGATTAGCGATGACGAGCCGCTGCGGCCTGTGCCTGAGCTCGGGGCCAGCGAGCAGGAACGCGAGCGCGAGCGTGAGCGCGAGGAACAGGAGTAATTAGTGTATTTATAGAGCTAAGGGTGCTGCGAACAGGGACGTAATTTCCAACAGTCAAGTCACTGATTTAGCATGCTTTGATTGAGTCAATTCAATGTCACATGCGGCCACCCCAAGAGCCCCGCTGATGCCCCTCAACTCTCCCAAATGACCTCGAACATCTATGTAAATACTACTGAAAAATCAAGAGATCGAAAGAGGGTTAGGTCCACTCTTGGCCGCTGACCTTCCTATCCCTGCCCCCCCCGGGCTGGGCGCTGTACAGGGCCAGCTCCAGAGGGCTGACTTGACATGGCCAACGCCACGCGCAACCGATTGTTTGCAGCGCCCGCGGGATCGCGCATCAAGCACCTCAAAAAACCCGACGGTGAGCCGTTATGGCGCGCAGATATCGGCTACGACTTTCTAAACGCGATTTTCTCCGACCAACGGAGCGTGTTCACCAACCCCCACACCGGCGCCAAACAGACGTTTTGCGAGCTTTATCTTGATGCATTGTGCCACAGCAAAAAGTGTTCAGAGATTTTGAATGAACGCCTGAGCAGCGGCGGGCCCGACGCGGTCAAATTCGCCATGGTTTCGGTGCTCGTCAATTACGGCCGAATGAACACCACCCTCAACTTTTTCCCGGCCATGAAGTCGCGGCTCCGCACATACCACGCCATTCCTGCCCTCCAGAGTGGCGACCAGCTCGAGTACAAGCAGCTGCAGGACGCCCCGCGCGTCAAAAGTATCCTCAAGGCGGCGTGCGAAGGAGACGATGTTGCCGAGACTCTGGACGAGCTGTTGGCGCGGCCGACCCCGCGCGCCAACGCAATCAACTTGCTTTTTATTTTCCACGCCGATTATGCCGCCGTGGACGCCAAATACCTCGGTGGATACAAGTTCAGCGACCTGATTATGGGCACGTCCTTTTCGTCGCATTCGCGGGCCCAGGCATTTTTGTGGCTGTGTTGGGAGGCTTTGGAAGGAACCCAAAGTGGCGCAAATCCGTTTGGAAATGGCCCCATGGCACCCCCCTTGGTGGCCCTCACCGAGCAGCAAATCGCTGCCGAGAACGTCGACCCGCGCGAAGAAGTGGCGTTTGGTATGCTCATGCTGCAAACTAGACTTAAGCACCTCGAGTCTGGATCCAAGGAACAGCCCAAACAAATTGCTTTGGCGCCCTACGAGATGGCACCCGCCGCCGCGAGCCTCATCATGGCACTGCCGCCTGCCACAACTTTGCGCGAGCGGCGCACGCTGCACGAGTTCCGCAAGCTTGTGCGCGACCGCCGGATCCTTGAGCGACGTCGCAGACACATGTTCAAGCTTCACAAATCCAGCCGCCAGGCCTACCCCGTCGATGACCCCATATTTGACTCTGACGCCGAGAGCGCGCCCCAGCAGGACGTAGGCCGCGGACTACGGCTGATGGGATTCGATGCCGACTCTGCAGGCGATCACGGCGAGTTTTTCGCAACCATGAGCAAGGTTATGCGCGTGGCTCAGGACAATGCGCGGGCGCTGGTTCCTTTGAGCAGCGAGGTCCCTCCGGTTGTACAGCCGCCGCCCAAAGATGATCAGCCGCAGGCCGTGCCTCAGATAGCGAACGGACAATAATTCGTATAATGTATGTCGAGTTTATTTGAGCTCCGGCAAATGTGCGCATTGCTACGACGCATTACTGTCTCGTTATATCCCACAGGGCGCTGCAGGCACTTCGCGATGGAGTCGAGGAGGCCCGAGAAGTGGAAAACACGAGCTAATAGTAATTCAAGGAAGTCGTTGTACGCAAATCTTAGTTCGTCCACCGATCCCTCCTTTGCCCCGTTTTAGTTCCCACCAGCCCAGCTCGATCTTAGATTTGATCTGGCGATGGGTGTGAGGCTGTGTGAGGCTGGGGACGTGGAGATAAAGGCAATCTCCTTGAGATTTGGATCGCGTTAAGTATAAAGCGGGGGTACGGCCAACAGCAAATCACAAATGCAATTCACTACTCTCCTTTCCCTCTACAGCATCGCTCTTTCCCTTCCCACCTCTGACATCGAGACAGGTCTCACTGAGGAGGTTGACGAGCGCTCTGTGTCTGCTTCTTCTGAGCCCGTCAATCTGTGCTGCATGTGTGGTTCTAGCTGCGGTAGTAGCTGCGGTTGCGGTGGCTGCGATGGCTGCAACGGTAGCTCCAGCTCTGGCTGCACCAGCGGCGGTTGCAGCAGCAGCGGCCTGATGTCTTGGTCCCACGCCGCTGTCCGCTGGCGTCAGGAGCACGCCCAGCAGGTCCAGCTCTACGCTCAGCAGCACGCTAACGAGCTGGTTGGCCAGCAGGTCGCGAAAAACGCCGTTCACTATTTGAACAACCTCCACTCCCTTGAGCTTTAGCTTTATAGTTAACTAGTTATCAATATCAATTGAACCCAATTGAGCAGCACGCCCCTCCCTTACCCACCCCCGTGCCAAGCACGGACCCACACGCCGCCACCGGCCGCCACCCCACGTGGGGAGGGGTTGACTACACGAGCGACCAAGCTTATCTGGACCTTTCCAACCAAATGCTCTTTGGGGTCAAGCTGCACAATGAGATGCACCCCAGCTGGAAAAAGCATTACATTGCCTACGACACCCTCAAAAAGCTGCTGCACGAGGCGCAAGTAGAGGATAAGTGGTCCGAGGAGGATGAGTCGCGGTTTGTCGAAGAGCTCGACCACGAGCTCGAGAAAGTTTACTCGTTCGAGACCTCAACCTATGAAAAAATCAGTGAGCGGCTTGCCGCGGTCGAGAAGAGCTGCGAGAGCACCAGCCCCAACCCTAACGAGGTTGAGCACGAATTGGAGAGTATCCTTGAGCAGGCCAAGCATCTTGACGCATTTAGGCGCATCAATTTTACCGGGTTTACCAAAATCGTGAAGAAGCACGACCGTATCCACCCGCAGTACCAGGTGCGGCCCTTGCTGCACGTGCGCCTTCAGAGCCTGCCGTTCCACTCTGAGGATTATTCGCCGCTGCTTTACCGCATTTCTGCCCTCTACAAGTTCTTGAGCAACAACTTTGGTAGCGTGCAGTCTGCCAAGAGCCAGATCGGCAGCGTTGGAGCCCACTCGAGCGGCTACGTCACGCTGCAGTTTTGGGTGCACCCCGAGAACCTGATGGAGGTCAAGACGCGCGTTTTGCGCAGGTTGCCTATCCTGGTTTACAATGGTGAAGACGAGGAAGAGATGCACGACCCGACTGTGACGTCTCTGTACTGCGATAGCCCCGACATGATGCTGTACCACTCGCAGCTTGAGCGTAAACGCAGCGAGGATGACGTTCCCACGAGCCTGCGGTTCAGATGGCACGGCGCTCTGTACCGCCGGCCCGATATCGTGCTTGAGCAGCACAACGAGGAGGACGGCCGCATCACGCGCATCGGTATCAAGGAGAAGCAGATCAACGACTTTTTGGCCGGTAAGCCCGAAGTCATTCGCAAACAGGTGCAAAAGCTCAAGAGCAAGCAGCGTGCCGACGACTACGAGGCGGCCGCCACCGAGCTGTCTGAGTTCATCCAGGAGAACAACATTTCGCCTGTTTTGCGCACAATCTACAAACGCTCGGCCTTTGAAATTCCCGGTGATGACCGTGTGCGCGTTATCCTCGACTCGGAGATCCTGTTTGTGCGCGAAGATACCTTCAACAAGGACAGCCCCATCCGGGACCCTTCGAGCTGGCACCGTGCCGACTTGGATCAGCCCAACGTGAACCTTAAGGGCGTTTTGCGCAAGGGCGAGAGCGCCACATTCCCGTACAGCGTGCTCGAGATCCGCCTCAAGCAGCGCCCCAACGATACCGACAAGCTCAGCTGGGTCGAAGATCTCAAGTCGAGCGGGCTTATCAAGGAGGTGCCCCGCTTTACCAAGTTCTTGCAGGGTGTTGCTACACTCTATGGTGAGGATGATCGCCTCGAGACTCTGCCCTTTTGGCTCAGCGAGACCTACGCGGAGGGCGCCACTGCCAATGCTGCTGGCCCCGGCGCTTCAGCTCTGGCTGCTGCTGGTGATACTTCTGCTAATGCCGCCCTTGGGTCCACGCGTGATGCTCTTCTCGATGGCTACTCTGATTCCGACTCTGAGGACTCGGACGCCGAGGAAGAAACCGCTCCCGATGAGGCCCACACCACCGACGACGTTGGCTACCCCACGTGGGTCAGCCGCGGGTCTGTTCTCGATGGGGAGTCTGAGGACGAGGAGGTTGTGCTGCCTGCTGGAGTCCAAAAGCCCAACTCGTGGATCAAAAACCAGACCGCAGTCAAGGTCGAGGCCAAGGTCTGGCTCGCCAACGAGCGCACCTTCAACAAGTGGCTGCACATCACATGCCTCATGAGCGCCCTCACTTTTACTCTCTACAACTCGGTGGCGTCGGCCTCGTCGCCCGAGGTCGCCACTTTTGTTGCCTACATCCTCTTTGGTCTCACCCTGTTCACCGGCATCTGGGGCTACTTCCAGTACATGTCGCGCATCGAGCGCATCAACGCTCGCGACAACCTCCACTTTGACAACCCTATCGGCCCGCTCGTGGTTGCTGGCGGTCTGCTCGTCGCGGTCATGGTCAACTTTTTCTCGCACTACAGCACCAAGGGCACGCCGGTGTTGTTTGACATTCTAGCTAACGCGTACTAGGTAGTAATGATTCTGTTTTATAGATTTCAAGGAAAAGCTTGACTCTGCAATCTGAAGGCCTTCACGCCGTGCAGGCTGACGATCGTTATACTCGGGCCTCGGCGATGTGAGACTTGTACGACTGTGAGCGAACACAATTGGCTGGCGGCATTCTTCAAAATAAGACCTATCAAAGGAACTGATGCGCCCAATTCCTCCATCCGCCCCCATGCTCTCGGAGAAATGCAACCGTCTATTTTTGGACCACACACAAAAAGTTACTTTTAGTAGCTTCGTCCTCAGTTTACACAAAATCTACAGAATTTCGGGCAATTGTTGATTCCGCCTTTCATTTTTAGTGGCGCACGTTTTCGTGCGGCGCCTGCCTCGTGTTTTATGGTGCACCCAAACTACGCCGACCGCGTCGATATTGACTGGTTGTGACAGTGAGACCCCTCAAATAAAGCTCTGTTCTCGTATCTAACGTCTTTTTTACCAAAAGCTACCCCCTTCTTTGCTTTCAGGTAGCCGTTATCCCGCCTTATCAATGCCTTATAATAATTCTCTGGTAGATCTGCAGATCCCTGCATCCTGTGACGATCGCAAGCAACCAACGGACCGACCCAATTGCCCTCGATGAGATACTCGCCCCAATCTTAGCAGTCTTTAACCGAGTATTTAGGGTTAATTGGAGCCACCGACCTCGACTTAGTGCGCTCTTGGTGGCCAGCGCCTGCACCCCTGACCACGTGCATATTCATGCATACATCATAGAAGTATAAATCTGCGCAATCCCCGCTCCCATTTTGTATTCCCAAAAAATATGCAGCCGAGAGTTCTCTCCAACGTCTGTGCTGCCGTAGCACCTACCTCGTATCACGATAGTTGCCCCGCTGATACTCCGTTAAGCTGCTCCTCTGGCACTACAGACTCCTGCTGCTACGAGGGTACCAATGGCGTGTTCCTCCAGACTCAATTCTGGGATTACAATCCTGCCACAGGCCCTGATGATAGCTTCACCATTCACGGTCTCTGGAGCGACAAGTGCTCGGGTGGCTACAATCAGTACTGCAACCCGTCATGGGAGGTTAGCAGCGTCACCGACATTCTCAACAATCTTGGCCTTACAGACCTACTCAGTACTATGAACACCTACTGGAAAAACTACGATGGTACCGACGAGGAGCTCTGGGAGCACGAGTTCAACAAGCACGGTACGTGCATGGCAACCGTGAACCCCGACTGCTACTCGAGCAGTGCTCCCGCTAACCAAAATGTGGGTGACTTTTTCTCGCGTGTGGTTAGTCTCTGGAAGGGACTGCCCACCTATGAATGGCTCACTGCTGCCGGTATCAAGCCCGATGATTCTGCCACCCACGATGTGAGCGATATTCAGAGCGTGCTCGAGGCCAAGTTTGGCTCCAAGGTGTACCTTGGCTGCGACAATAGCAACAATCTGCAGGAGGTGTGGTATTTTTACAACCTCAAGGGCTCGGTGGCTGATGGCACGTTTATCCCCACCGACTCTATTTCAACCAGCTCCTGCAAGGATGGTTTGAAGTGGATCCCCAAGGGCAGCTCGAGCTCGGGAACCGCCACCAGCTCAAGCGCTGCCTCAACTAGTACAAGCACCAGCAGCTCCAAGGGTTACCTCAAGCTTGATGGCGAGTCTGGCTGCCTTATTTCCAACGGTAAGTGGTACACCAGCGGCACTTGCGCCACTTATACTGTTGCCAACACTATCGGAGGTGTGAGCGTGACTTCGAGCAAGGGTCCATGCGGCGTTGTCGATGGCCAGTTCACTTGCGGCTCCAGTGTCACAGCTGGCGATTTTGAGCTCAGCGATAACTACCTCAGCTACGATGGTAGCACTGAGTGGAGCGCTTCGAGCGTGGCCAGTGGGAGCAGCCAGGTGTCAGTGTCCTCGGGCAGCGGCACAAACACCTTCAAGATTTTGTTTAGCAGCAGCTAGTTGTGTTTTAGTTTAACTAAATCTAAGCCATTGAATGTATCTAAGCGTTTCACAGCTCTTACTTTTTGCACATTTTACGGCCGCCTCAAGGCCGACCACCTCACGCAGCTCTACTAGCATTGTGCAATGTTCCTAGCACTGTGCTACCATTATGCTGCTATACCACTACAGTATGTCGTGACTAAGCACCACTCTCCCAGCCAATACTGAAAAATTATCGTGGCGGCTAGTGGCGTCATGACGAAAAATATCGCCAAACACGCGTTTAAATCGGGCATGCTGCCGCGAGTGCGGCGTGCGGTGCCCCGTGTAAAGGCTGAATTTGAGCTTCAGGCTGAGGCCCAAATTCCCACCGGCTTTACCGACCCTCAGATGGTCCCTCGCGGCTCGGTTGCCAACCCCCCCACGAGAGTGGCTCCTAGCGCCGAGTACAAGATCAAGCACAGTGCCAAGGAGCCTCGCAAGGATGCAGGACCCAGCGAGCACCAGCAGTACAAGGCCCTGAGCGCCCAGGTGCGCCGTGTGTACCTCAAAGAGTCGCTCGAGGCCGAGCAGAAAAAGGAGGAGCAAGGCGCTGTCAAACGCCAGCTTGTGCACGATAGGGCTGCCAAGAGAAGGGCAGAGCTCGATCAAATCCAGGACTCGCAGGCCACGAGACTCACACTCCCCTCGATCGACCAGTCGCTATTATTGGACGGTCCCATGGTCCGCAGACGCTCTGAGCAGGAGCAACGGGAGCTTGAGCTCAAACGCCGCGCAAACCTGGCCACTACCCGCCTCAACCAGGCTCGTCACCGTGATCAAACCCTCCTGAGCCTCTACCAAAACGCTCGCCAGTACATCATCACCGAGGAAGACCTGGACGCCGCTATCGAGTCTGCCTTCAAGGCCACAAACACCAGACACAACCACAACGATGCATTCAAGGTTATTGATAGCGATTCGGCTGCCTACAAGGCCGAGCACGACCGCACTTTGGTGAGCGCTCTCACTGGTACTGTGCCGGTGTACAAGAGCCACACCGACTATGATTATTATCCTGGCTTGGACGAGATTACCGACCGCCTCGAAAAGTAACTGTATATATAGCAAACGCTAATCATGAGTCCTGCAGGGCTTGATTGGGCTAGGCCAGCCATGAAGAGCCGTTCGTAGCTTGTCAAGACTAGCGAAACAGATGTTTAAAGCATGCTCTAAGAGATAATGATGAATGAATTGATGAATGAAAACTACTGCTTGTGAGAAGAGCCGGCATCTCCCGGCCTAGATAAGCTGAATGCCCTTTGTGGCACCACCGTCCACGGTAAGGGTCACACCGTTGACGAAACTGGCGGCAGGAGATGCCAAAAACACGCTAGCGCCAATAATGTCGTCAGAGCCACCATGGCGACCCAACGGGTTCTTAGCGGCAATTTGATCACCGGCCCTGTCCACAATACCCTGGCTCATCTCGGTAGGGAACAAGCCGGGGGCAATGGTGTTAACAGTGATGTGCTTGGGGCCCAGTTTGAGTGCAAGGCTGCGGACAAGGTGTTGAATAGCAGCCTTTGAGCTACCGTAAACGTCGCCGTCGCCGTAGAGGTTGACGTTTCCGGCCACAGAGCCTGTGACAATAGCGCGACTGGGGCGCTCAACAGTGCCTGCAGCCTCCAAAAGAGGCAAAAAAGTTAGAATAGTCAAATAGGCGCCAGTCACATTGGTGTTGTAGACCGACTCGACAAACGCAAAGTCGGCCTCCTCGAGAGGTTTCATGGCCCCGACGCCTGCATTCACGTTGAGAATATCGACCTTGCTCTCGGTCTTTTTGACCTGCTCAAACAGCTTCTTGACTCCCTCGGGCTCGGAGACATTGGCAGGGGCAGCCACGGCAACTCCTTTGAGGCCCTTGGACTTGGCAAGCTCGCTGAGCTTCTTGGCAGCGGCCTCGCTATCCTCGGCACTGCGGCTCGAAATAAAGACCTTGGATGCACCTGCCTCGAGGTATCCACGAGCGATATCATAGCCAAGACCGCGCGAGCTACCGGTGACGACAGCGACTTTATCAGCAAGAGAGAAGAGAGACATTGTTTTAATTATGGAGGTGGGTCAACCCTGCCTTTTATAGTTTGTCAGATCCACACCGGAGCCCCACCGGCGCCCCACCGGAGCTTTGAAATCGCTTTTGAAATCATGCATGCCCTGCATGTGCATGCATCACCACGTCAGTACACGTGTCGCCACCGGGCGTCCACCTAAACGGTTTGGTCTAAAACTCAATAAATAACTACTTTTTCTTGCTGTAAAGCTTGCCCACGAACGAGCTCTTCTTCATCTCCTTGTTTTTGTTTTTGTTGTACTCGACGTAGGCCATACCCTCGCCACCGGCAAGGCCAGCGGTCGAGCCCTTGACGCGCTTCACCTTAGCGACCTGCTTGGTGCCAACGTTGCGGCCAACCACATCGTCGGCGTCGTCACCAATCTCGAGACCCGCGGCGTCTTCGTTCTGGAGAAGCACCATCTGCAGCAGCTCCTTGCGCTCCGCAAGAGAGGCATACGCCAGGTTGGGCAGCTCCTCGATACCGTGCAAGTGGGTAATAACCTTGAACGCATAACCTTGATCCACCAAGAATGCCTGGCGCTTGGTACTGTAGTACATCTCCTGCGTGTCCTTGGAGACGAGCGAGTAAAAGAAGGCGTTGAACCCCTCGTCATTACGACGCTTGGCTCTGAGAATGCGACCCAGGCGCTGTGCCTCTTGACGACGCGATCCATAGTGCGAGCTGATCTGGATGAGGCAGGTGGCTTCGGGCAAGTCAATGGAGGTATCACCAACCTTGGACAAAAAGATAGTATTGACGTTGTCATTGTACTGGAAATTCTTGAGAATCATCATACGCTCCTGCTGAGGGGTTCCTCCAAAGATAAATGGCTTTTGGAGCTTGAGGGCATAGGCCTGTAAAGCATAGACATTGTCGCTAAACACAATGATCTTGTCGCCGCGGCGCTCGTGGTACTCAATCAAAAACTGGGCGCTCTGGAACTTTGTGGGGTTCATAATGTACAGCAGCATGCGTCGGCGCGGGTCAGCCATGATGTACTCTTGGTAAAACTCGGCGGTCATGGGGCACCACACTTCGGCGCACTGTACGTTTGCAATGTGCCCCTTTGCGGCCAGATCCATCCAGTTTGCTTCATAGAGCTTGGGGCCAATCAAAAAGTTGAGATCTTCAATCTTGTCGTCCTCGCGCACGAGCGTGGCAGTTAGGCCGAGCTTGGCGTGGGCGGCGATGGTGGTCACCACGCGACGGAACATGGCTGCGGGCACGACGTGCACTTCATCCAAGATGATAAAACCCCACTCACGCGAAGTCAAAAAGTCCATCATCTTCTGCGAGTCGTGGCTGCGGTTGCGGGTATTGGCGACCATCGAGTAAGTGGAGACGACGAGACCGGCGTCGCGGCTAAATTTCTCCTTGCTTTCGCTCGTAAACGTGGCAATATCCTCAGGCTTGATTGTGCACCATTGCAAAAACTGCTGCCGCCACTGCATCACACTCACCGAGCTCGTGCACAGCACAATAACCGACTTGCGGATAGTGCAGGCGGCAGTGACGCCCACCAGGGTTTTGCCGGCACCGCACGGCAACACAATGATACCCGAGCGAGCACGGCCATTTCCAAACATTTTGGACAATGATTTTTCCTGGTACGGCCGGATCTGGGTGCTTGGCTTGAGGTCAATGTCGAGGTTGGGGTTGCGCGCATCGTTGCGAAAATCGTATTCCTCGAGCACGGGGTAGTCAATTTCTTGGCACCGCTTCTTCACGGTCTCAACAGAATCTGCAGCAATCTCAAACGAATGCACTGTGTCCTCGTCGTCGCGCTCGTTGAGGTCCATAAAGTCGGGCACCGCATCCTTCTTAACGGTACTTTCCTCGACATTTTGGATTCTCAGTTTGCCCAGCTCGGGGTCGCGCAGCAACATTTGCAAAATATCGGGGTACGCGCTCTCCACAAAGTACCGATTGTGCTTCAAGACCAGCTTGATTTTTCCGTACGATGCGGTGCAGTTTTGGATGAATGCAATGATACTCTGCGGCACGGGCACTTTACTCAAGCGGCTCAGCACACTAATAATGTCGTCGGTCTCGAGACCAACGCTCACGGCGGCGTATAGCGAGTAGGTGGTGATGCGGTACTCGTGGATATGGGCTGGCCGCGATACCGGCTCGGCCACCGTGACCAAGAAATCCTGGGCTTGCTCGGCAAGAGGCCCAAAGCTCTCGAGAATGATCCGGCAGTCCTCGGGGTTGATCCAGATCGGCCGGTTCTCATGGTCGGGCTTGAGGTGGAGCCATGAAAAGTCGCCCTTGCCGAAGGTTGAGCGGCTCGGTTCAGCGTTTACCTTGAGGTTCAGCTTGGGTAGAGGCACTCCGCCCTCGTCCTCGCTGTCGCTGTTGACCGTTGCATCCGACTCTGATTCGTAGAACTGCGGCATGGTAGTCAGCCTCGAGCAGGCCTGCTCATATTTGTAGCTGTGAAAGTTTGCCACACAAATGCCGGTGACTCAAATCACCTGTTTATACCATACGAAATCACAATTCAGTTAAGCTACCACGAGCACGAGCTTTCGACAGCAGCAATTAAGACCCACATTGGTGCATGCTGACCACTGCGAGCTGACGCACTGCCCTCAATGAAGCCTTTATATTGCAAAAGTATCGATCCCAACCCATTATCGCTCGCTGCATGCCGCTGCTGCCGCTGTGTCGAGTTCACCCCCCAAATTTCTTGACTCATGCACCGTATCGGCCGGTACGCTCTTTACGGCTCTGCAGGCCTCGCGAGCGGCTACGGTAGCTACATTTTATATCACATCTACACTACCCAAAGCGAGATCGCTAAACGCCAGCTGCTGCCGACTGCCCAGTACCAGGATCCGACTCGCCGATTCGCAGCGCTCAAAGTCCACGGCAGGTACGTCAATCCGTTCCCTGAGTACCGTCATCAGACTCTGTTTGAGTTTGTGTATTGCCGCGTGCAAGAACTTTTTGTGAGCGAGCCCAGGGGCGGCGTCCCCGACGACTTGGAGACCCTCAAGCAGTTGCTGCCGTGTGTGGCTCCTTCCAAGGATGTTTTGGCCGGCAAGGGTGGCTGTAGACTGCCTAGTGTCGCTAACCGTCTCACTCTGACCTGGATCGGCCAGTCGTGCGCTCTTGTGCAGCTGCCAGGGCTCGTCAATGTTCTCACCGATCCGATGTTTTCATGCAGTGTGGTGAGCCCCCGTGTGGGTCCACAGCGCCTTGTGCCTCCCCCGTGTATGGTTGATGATCTTCCAGCTCCGTCAGTGGTGCTGGTCTCGCACGATCACCAGGACCACCTCGACTTTGAGGCCGCCCAAAATATCGGCAACGCGGCGGCTTGGGTCGTGCCCCGCGGCGTTGGCTCACATCTCAAGAGCATTGGAATCACAAATTTTACCGAGCTCACGTGGTGGCAAAAGGTGCCACTGCCCAATGTGGACCCCAAACTCGGCTACGAGGTGGCCTGCACTCCCTCCATGCACTGGTCGGGCCGCACCCTTATAGACGCGAACCAGACCTTATGGTGCTCGTTCCTAATTTTGAGGCACGGCAAGCCTCTGTTCTTCCACGCCGGAGACACTGGCTACGCCGAGGAGCTGTTCAAGGGCATTGCAAAAGTATACGGCAGCGGCTGCAAAGTGGCCATGGTACCATGCGGAGCCTACACACCGCAGTGGCATCTGCGCAGCCAGCACATGAACCCCGAGGAAGCCATCAAGGTGGCTCAGAATCTAGGCGCCCCCAATGCGGTCGGCGTGCACTGGGGCACTTTTGTAATGTCTGAGGAGCCGTTTACCGAGCCCCCCGTTCGCTTGGCGGCCGCGGCAAAACTCGCAGGAATCAAGGCAATTGCCCCCAAGTTTGGCGAGACCCTTGTTTACCGGGTTTAGTCGTGCCAGCCCTTGTAGATAGCATAGCATAGCATAGAACGCATACACCTACAATTTTAATCACACACTTTTGTCGTCATGGTTGTCATTATGTACTACAAACGCTCGGCAAGCTGCTCAAGCTTGGCAAACTCCTCGTCCTTGATGGTGTAGCAGTGCTGCTTCGCCGGGAACTCTGCAGCGCGCACCTCGGCATTGTATTCTTTGATTGCGTTGGTGTTGGCCTCAAGGTAGTTGCTGTACTTTTTCAGAAATTTGGGCGTGAACGTGTCAAAGCCCCCCAGCATATCCAGCTGCACAAGCACCTGGCCAGAAGTGCCAGGGCCTGCGCCAATACCAATGGTAGGCACGCTCAGCTTGGACGTTATAAGACTTGCGACTCGGTCAGGCAGTCCTTCAATCAAAAAGAAGGTGGCGCCTGCGTCTTGCAACTCGAGCGCGTCCCTCAAAAGTTGCAAAGCACTCTCAGCCGTTTTACCCTGAACCTTGAAGCCACCGGTGGCGATCTGGCGCTGCGGGGTAAGACCAATATGAGGCATGGTGGCAATACCAAACGAGCTGAGCTGTTTTACAAGCGGTACAAGCTCGCGACCACCCTCGAATTTGACTGCCTCGGCACCGCCGTGCTTGATGAGCCGGGCTGTCGAGGCCACGCCCTGTTCAACCGAGGTCTCGTACGAGCCAAACGGAAGATCAGACACAATGAAAGCACTCTTATTTCCACGAGCAACTGCGCGAGTATGATAGACCATATCTTCGAGCTCAATCTCCTGAGTCTGTTCATGGCCCATGGAAACCATTGCCAGAGAGTCACCAACAAGAATCACGTCTGTGCCTGCTTGGTCTGCAAGTCGGGCCGAAATAGCGTCATGAGCGGTCAGGACAGTGATGGGGGTTTTCTGGGCATAAAGCGAATAAAGCTTAGGAATAGTCATTTTTTTCACCGAATTATAATGAGAATGCCTCTGCTGTGATTGTATTTTGTGGCATTTTAGGCTTTGACGTGCCGGCCGAGCGATTCTCGAGAACATTCAAAAAGGAGTGAGTCAAAAAAAGAGCGGGTCCAGATCAGGGAGTTTATGTGGGGCCACGACGAGCTTTGCGGTATTGATTGCACAAAAGAGGCTCTCAATAACAATTTTTCACTGCATTCAAGCACTTTCCACTAATTGGCCCCCCGGCTCTCGGCCCGCTCTTCATCTTTATTTTTTTTTAATTTTGTTCTATTAGAAACTCTCGTGCCCAACCGCTTTGCGCTCGCCGCCGCTGACTACGCAATTTGCTCTGGAAATTTCGCCCTGCAGGTCATTGGGGTTCAACTGCGCAGTGGAGGAGCGGGGTTCTTTGAGGGGCTATCTAGAGAAAATTAAAACTTTTTACATTCCTGCAATCAAGAGTAAAACTGAAACGTGCAGCGTAGCAACTAGCGAGGCACAGCATACTGCAACAGAGGCAGGAACCATAGACAAGAGGCACTCACTTGCATAATAGCTTGGCAAGCAAGGTTCCGCCCTTGTATTAATATCACGCAACCAAGCAAAGGCTGAAATTGCCGGTCGAGTTTCGGTAAAACTCTAGTCTTTAGGCCTACATTAGGTTTATTGTTCAGGCCCGCTATCTCGACCCCATTATCTCGCACCCCAAACCCTGAGCGTCAGGTGCCTTGACGCACGCACGTGACCTTTAAAACTCCCAACCGCAGCAGGCTCGATATCACTTTCCGTCTAGCCGCGCATGAGTGTAACTGTTCCGAACCAAGCGGAATTCCTGCGGAGCACGCTTGGGCTCGGTGCCGCGGCGCCTGCGCGAGCTCTGGAAAAGCCGCCGGGCCCCGCCAACATTCGGGAGCTTGCGCACATCATTTCCAGCCTCCAGGCGCAGGGTGTGCGCGCCTCACATCTCGAGGATAGCGATCGGCAAGCTCGCAAGACGCGTGCCGCCATTACCCTGCGCTATGAGCTCATTCGCAACGAATTGCAAGAGCACTCGTACAACCCTCTCCAGACGATCCGCGACCGCCAGCACAGCAACTTCAACGTACGCGGGTCATTTTGGGAGGTTTCCAACGACGAACTCACGCACGATATCGCATATCGACGCATTCGGGAGCGCGCAGGAGTGAGTCCCCCCGCGTCGCCAAAACGGGTGTATGGGGTGCAAAGAAGTCCTCGCCACGACTCGCAGTACCTTATTTCGCGACTCCAGGAAAAGCACACCGAGGACACGCCGCTCGTGCCCCCCACAATCACCATTTCTCCGCCCGAGAGCGAGCTCAGCGAACCCCACGCCAGTGAGCCGGAACTTACCGAGCCCGAAGACCTTAGCGAAAATCCGTGCGAAACAAGTTTGCTCTTGAGCTGTGCGCAGCGTGAGCTCGCCTAC
The DNA here is from genome assembly GCA_030563245.1 of Wickerhamiella azymoides. Taxonomy (NCBI): domain Eukaryota; kingdom Fungi; phylum Ascomycota; class Dipodascomycetes; order Dipodascales; family Trichomonascaceae; genus Wickerhamiella; species Wickerhamiella azymoides. Next base: position 143,190 of record JAKUBN010000017.1, on the reverse strand, counting down.
ATTGTGCTTGTCCTCAACGTTTCGCTGCGGCACCGGATGCGCAAGTTCAGGGGCTGCAAGGCGGCGCGGTGCCAAGGCTTCAAGATCGCGCTGCAAAACAAGGTGATCCCTAGCCACCTCGACAATTTGGCCGCTCGTGACAAGGCCGCACGGACTCTGCACGACGCCATTGACTCGCGCATCGCGGTGCCCTGCGAGAGCCTCAAACTCGATGCAGACCGCACCATTGCCCAGATCAACACTTCGCTCAACCTCAAGCTGAGGGATTGCGCCACCATGCTCACTGATCTCGAGCGGTGCCCCAACACACACTGCTTTTTGCAGATGGGCTATGCGGCTCTGGAATGGACCGTTTTGCTCGCTCTGCGTAGCATCTGGTTCTGCGTGAGTGTTTTCAAGCTCGTGAGGCGGATATTGTCTGCAATACTTGAGTTTATCAAGTGAGTCTTGCTCTTTTTGGGGCGCCTTTGGTGGGGTCCCCGGGGGGAGCCCAGGTGAAATCAAAAGCGCGCCCCGGGGCGCCCCCAGCGGCCCATTGCATCTTATTTATTTATTTATCAGCGACCGAGCTATGTACTTTATTTTCATGCAGCCTGGCAGCGCGACTTGCAGCGAGCTCAACGGCGGACCACTGCCCTACCCTGACGCAGCGGCCGCAGGCGTTGGCATGTCACCAGATGTGCGCAAGCCCAAATTTGAAACAGAAATAAATATACGAGACCAAGCTACGTAAAAATGCCACCTGCAGCAGCCCTCGAGCAACCGTCGTACTCCGTTCACGCTGCTAACGCACCCCGGACCACCCGCAAAACATCCCAACCTGACAGACCTGGATCACTGCGCAATGAACGAGCGTCTCATCCTAAGGGAACTACTACGGCTCGAAACGGCCGCAGAGACAGAAAAACTCGACAATGGCAACCGGATCGCTCTAGTCGGCAGCCCGTTTATCGGTCACTCAGAGCTACCGATTTTGGGGTTTGTGTTTGGCCGACTGGTTGAAACGTTTCCGCTATTCAAAGGGGCCAAGAAGACATTCTGGCCGACCTTGCAAGAATTTGTTGAAAAGCTCGCCACAGCCGATATTTCGTCGAGTGCCGACCGCGAGGAGGCCACGAAACGCCGGCGTATAGCCAGGGGAATGCGACGCATGATGATGATGATGCTTATGGCGGGCCTAAGAACCACAAACCACAACTCGGCAGCATCCGATCAGGCCTCTTCACGCGTCTCTTCAAGGCTCAAGACCAAGACGTTTGAGGAGCAGGAAGCTCCCAAGGAGGCGCCCCTCCAGCCTCAAGAAATCTCGTATGACAGCATAAGAGCCTCGGTGCTCGGCGTTTACATCCAGCAAGGCTCGTTTTTGAGTGGAAGTAGCCACATGTTCATCATCGAGTCAGTGATGCCCCACGAGGTTGTTTATGTGGCTCGCACGTATGCCGACTTCCAGGCCTTTGATAAATCGCTGTGGAAGCTGTTTCCCGGCAAGCAGCTTGTGCGACTGCCTAGCAAAAACACCTTCTCGAGCACCGTCACCATGGACGGCGAACAAGTGGATTTGCCCCGCGAGAAGCTACGCCAGATGCTCAGACACTACCTCAACAAGCTCTCTCAGTTCCCGCAGGTGACTTCAAGCCAGGCCTACCTCGACTTTTGTGTCTCAAACCGCATTGATTTGACCCCTGAGAATAGGCGCGATATTGAGGCCCGTCTCGAGGCAGACAAGCAGCGGTGGCGCGACTATGAGCAGTTTGAGGCCCTTGCTCGCGAGCGTGCGGCCTCCCTAGAAAAAGATTTGGCCCTTGTCAAGCGCGAGATCCTCCTCGAAGATGCCCTACCCAAAATCTTTTTCGAGATGAAGAGCCACAAACGTGCGGAAGATATGAGCCCTATCCTACAAAAGGTGATTGAATTTTGCCTTATAGAGGTTGCCTCGCTCATTCACACCAACCTAGTGGCCCGTGACGACTCGCCAGAGCTGTTCAGTCAGATCAAGCGCCTACACGGCCTGATGCCCTACAAGATCATGCAGGGCATCCTGATGTTGAGCAACCCTGCTCTCATCATGAAAAAGCTCAGCGACTTGTTTATGGCCACGCCATTCGGCTCAAAAAGTCTACTGCAAAAGCTGTTTATCGGGGTGTTGGCCGAGGACTCGCGCAGCCAGGGCGCCCTCATTGACGAGCTGAGGGGGGTCCTGCAGGAAGAGCAGCTGTATGAATGCCTCCACAAGTTCGCGTTTATGGACCACTACACGCGCGAGGCCATCACGTCACTTGCCGAAGCCACGGGGCAGGACCTTGTGCTGTGCATTGTTGAGGACGGTGTACAGGGCCCCAAGCGTGCCGAAGTGCGCCGCTGGCACCACGAGTGGCAGCAGGCAGTGCGCGGCGAGCCCGCAGATTCCCAGCTCGCTGGTCGCTACAGCAGCCTCAAGGACCTCTATCACCTTGTTGTACGCCAGCGCGACAAGGACATCATGCAGGCATTTTGGGGCGAACCCCTGACAATGAAGATCATCAAGCAGGTAGTGGACATGGTCTACAATATTTTGATTGAGATTTTCAGGACCGCAAACGTCGCAGAAAGCGTTGGCGATCTACAAGCGTTTATGGGCGATTTGATCAAGTGCATCGAGCACGAGGGCCACCTCGACGACTTGATTGCGGTCCTCAAGGCCCATCAAAACTCGGTCTTCAAGTTTATTAACCGGGTTTACGCCAAGGAGGGCGGCTTTTTTGTCGAAATTGTGCTATGGCTCACGCGCATTGTCAACTTTATCCGCCATGGCAAAGACGGTCTTCAAGTTGTTGACCTGGAAGGCCTCATCAACAAGGCTAGCGCAGAGGGCACTGTTGACCGCGCCAAGCTTGACTCTGAAATGGCTGCACTCGCGGAATGGCTGGCCATCCGCCGCGACACCGCCCAGCAGCAATATGAGCTTGACGGCGCGCTATCGGTCCAAGATATTGGATTGACCGCTGATGATGTCGACTATGGCTTTGCCGAGGTCGAGCGCGACGAGCAAGAAGAGTTTATCGACAAGGAGGAGCTTGGTCTTGACGCAGTCACGCGCGAGCAGCGCCGCCGCCAAAACTTGGCCAAGATCAAGGAACGCCAAGCCGTATTGTCACCACGCCCCGAGAGCCTCGAGCTCATGAAGCTGCTTCCCGGATTCTCGCAGCTCATTGGTAGCGCCCTTGCTGCTGTCGACACCTCGCCGAGCAAGATTGATAGAGGATTTAGTACATAGTTATTTATTGCATCGAAAATTTAGAGGGATAAATGAAGTATTATGGGCCCTGTGCGGAACTTGGTCGGCCTGGAACTGGCCAAGTCCCCAGCCCTCGACGAAGCTAGCCAGGGCTTGCAGAGACGCTAGTGCGTCTTCTGCGCCCGCCAAATGTCTTCAGTCTGCCGCAATGAAATTGATAACCTCCTTGAATTTACTTTGCCTCAAATTACATTCTAAATTGAAACTACGTATGCTAAAGGACCGTCATAGTTGAGTATTCTGTCAAGTTGATAGATCATGATGAAGTCAGGCTGGCCATGCAAAAAGAAACCCTAAAACAATTACTCGCCATCCCAACCCAGGACCACATCATGGATGTCAGTGTTAGTGGAGGGCCAGCCCAGAATTCCCACAGACACGACCTCAGAGCAGTCGGGCACATCCGCAGACTCGCCAGTGTAGTAAATAAGGTGGTTGTCGATGCAGGCTGCGAAAGACCTGTCAAGGTTTACCTCGAACACAGACTTGTTGAGTGTGAAGCGGTCACTCTCAGTGCCGACGAGGAGGGTGTTGTCGGGCTGCACAGACAAGAAGCCAACAAAACCATTGATGCTAACAAGAGAACCTTCATCGTCCAGCAAAAACTCAAAGCCAGTGCTCTGGTTAAAAGCAAGTCTGCCTTGGTCGTCGAGGGTCACGCCGCGCTGGTGCACGCGGAAGTCGGTAGAGTGGGAGCCAATGGCAGAGAAATAGAAGCGGTTGCAAGAGAGAAGAGGGTGAAAATCATGGTACAGATCAGCTCAGCGCAGCGGGCTTTATACTACAGCCAAAGCTCGCGACGTCATTATGCCTGTGTGGAGGCGTGCGCATTGTCGATCCTCTACTTTTTATCCCAAGTAACTCCAAGCATAAAATAGAGGCCAAAAGGCTGCGCGCAGTCGGTATATAGATATTCAGGGGTATGCCAAGATATTTGTGTGACGTTTAAGTGGCAGGTGCCAAGATCCACTCGCGGCTCAGACATAGCGTACCTGCATGCCGCACTCTGACGTCGGTGCTCTTATCTATTTTTAAAAAAATCTCTCTGGACTCCACTTTTCGCCTAATTCCCTACACAACAAATGCTTTGCTATCAAGCTGAGCTACGTCTATCTTGACCATACGCTCCGGCACTGTTTCCGAGCACTATCCCAACAGGATGCATGCGCCCAGGTTGCATCTTCCCCGCAAAATAAGACAACAAGTATCGCTGCCTGAAGAGCCGATGCGGAGCCAAGGGCGCCGCAAATGCTCCGCCAAGGCTAGCTAGCAAGAATAACTTTGAGGCAAAGCAATCCCCTATCAGGTGGGTCTGCCCCACACAGAACCCCCACGTAAATGACGCAAATGTACATTATCTAGACTTGTGGGGCGTCAAGAGGAGACAGTCGCTTGTGTGAACAGAAGAGACCTCCTCCAAGACACTGGCCCAATTGCCTTGGAACACGTATAGCCCAGCTGCCCATCAATACATAGAACATACAATTGGTCTAGTTACGACGGGGCCAGACCTTGTTTTGGCCTCATTTTGACGCTTTTGTGATTTTGAGCGTAGTGCTGCACGTGCGCCCAGCTTTGCAGCTAGCTGAGCACCTGAGTGGTTTCAGTCGCAATACCCGCAGTGATACTAATAATCTTGTATTTCAGCGATTTTATAAATAACTTAGCTCGGCACGTACTCCCCAGCACTCTTTCAGTGTCCATTTTGAATGTGTGCGCAGTTTGGCTCAAATTACCAGCACATCGCTGTCTCAGCGAATCGAAGCCCCTTCTAACCCTGGCTTCCAGTCGCATTGTACTCACTGACCCCCAATAGTGCGCCAGATAACAGGGTTATTGATAGTTTAAGCGCTTGAGCTAAACCTGCCTCAGAACCTGTCTCTAAAACTACTTGCACCGAGGAATCTCCTCTAAATTTACACTAAATATATACACTTGTGCTCGATTGAAAAAAGTGACGCTGCTGCACAGCTAAATCTGGCCATCCCTTTTTAGGGTGCAGGTGGCATTATCTAGCCGCCCAAATAGCCACGAAGAGTCGCGCAGAGTCGCGCACCGCGTTGAATATGGTTAATTTTTGCCGGAACCCTGTTGATAAATTTTGAGGCCGCGCACAAGCATGCGGCGATAACGGTTTTTCGTTTAGTCGCGGCGCAGCCCACGATCTGTGCATATATGCGTTTTACGGCCCACATAACTTCTCTACAATAAAAATAGCTGATTTGCCTAAACTGAACCCGAAAATGTGCTCCTGCACTCGCTAAACACCCTCAAGGGCACTGTTTGTCCGACATTTTCCAGGGCATGCATATGACGTCACATGCAGCTCAACGTCATAGGTACTGTACTGGATCAGATCAAGCAGTTGCTGTGGCATTATAATTTCCTGATCCAGAGCTTGCCAGCGTATTAGCTTCAAGAGAAACCGTGGTAACGCTGTTTGTTGCCACAACTACGCTTATCCGCCAAGAGATGCAGAAGCAACTTGGCTATTTCCAGTTGTGTTTAAAGCGAACTTTTATATGTAGTTTCTGTGCGCTGCAACTGTTGGACTGTTGACGATATTTGATCAGCCAAGGGGCACCAACTAGGGTGTCCCAACAGACCGACCAGCGCTTGATCAAGCGGCAACAAGCGGCAATTGCCTTTTTCTCGGAGGAAACAATCACAAATACATTGTATATAGGCATTTTGCATCTGTAAAAAAAACGTTCCAGCAAGTTCCTATGTGCAGAGGGCAAACTGCGCGCATAACCCTAACCCTTGTAAATTTCAGGGACCACGTATAAGAGGGAATGCCGCCCACAGGTCTATTCGTAAAATGTCTGCTACTCAACGTCTCCAACAGGTTGCCTCTAACCTTACCAGCAAGACTCCTTACTCCAAGATCTACAAGCTCGCCGTCCTCGGTTCTGGTAACTGGGGTTCTGCTGTCGCCAAGCTCGTGGCTGAGAACGCCGCTGAGAAGACCGCTCTGTTTGACTCTGACGTCCAGATGTGGGTGCGCGAGGAGCAGGTCGACGGTAAGAACTTGACCGAGATCATCAACACTGAGCACGAGAACGTCAAGTACTTGCCTGGCATCAAGCTTCCCAAGAACCTTGTCGCCAACCCCGACCTCCGCGCTGTCGCCGAGGGCGCCGACATTCTTGTTATCAACTTGCCCCACCAGTTTTTGGGCAACGTTTGCGACCAGCTCAAGGGCATTGACTTCTCCAACAAGGTCGCCATTTCGTGCCTCAAGGGTATCAATGTCTCTGCCAAGGGCTGCGAGTTGCTGTCTGACTTTGTCTACGAGAAGCTCGGTCTTTGGTGCGGTGTCCTCTCGGGTGCCAACATTGCCTCTGAGGTCGCCAAGGAGAACTGGTGCGAGACCACTGTGGCTTTCCCCCAGCAGCCCAACTACAAGGCCGGTGATGTCGACCGTGCCCTGCTGCAGCAGGCCTTCCACCGCCCCTACTTCCACGTCCAGGTCAGTGAGGACACCGCTGGTGTCTCCATCGGTGGTGCTCTCAAGAACGTCGTCGCTATCGGTGCCGGTCTCGTTGAGGGCCAGGGCTGGGGTGACAACGCCAAGGCCGCCGTCATGCGCCGTGGTATCCTCGAGATGATCGCGTTCAGCACGACATTCTTCCCCAACTCGGACCCCCAGACCTTCACCCACGAGTCTGCTGGTGTCGCCGACCTCATCACTTCGTGCGCCGGTGGCCGTAACGTCAAGATTGGCCGCGCCTTTGCCTCCACCGGTAAGTCTGTTGAGCAGCTCGAGCAGGAGTTGCTCAACGGCCAGTCCGCCCAGGGTGTCGTCACCTGCAGAGAGGTTCACGAGCTCCTGACCGAGACCGGCAAGCTCGAGGAGTTCCCTCTGATGGTCGCCATCTACGACGTGATCTTCAACAAGCTTCCCATCGAGGAGTTGCCCCACCGCATTGGTTAAATTACCGCAATAGCATATGCATATAGAATAGAATACTTTTGATTTATTAAATCCTGATCACTGTTCAAGCTCTGCTTGGCCAGCCCCTCCCAAGTCGAGATGACGCACTCCCACTCAAACACGCTAAAACGTCACTGTTAAAGGGTTACTGTTCAATAGCTGTCTATAAAATATATCTAACCTTCGAGCTCAGCACCCGTCAGCTCCTCGCACGCCCGAATCAAGTCGGTGTGGAACCCAGGGTGCCTGATGTTATTGCCCAGCTGCTGCAACTCCTTGTGCATGAAAAAGCCTCCAGTGGGACTGTGCTCCTTGTCGGCGAGCCACACCTGCGTCTCGGCACTCTTTTCAATGTCGTCAGTGGCCTTTTTACCGCCCATACGGGTAGGCACCCAACCGGGGTCAACAATGTTGGAGTAGACATCGGGCCACATGTTGGCCAAAGCAAGGCCAAGCGCAGCATCGCAGACTTTGGACTCAATGTACGCAGTCTGGCCATTCCACTTGCGCTTCGTCCAGTTGATATCCGAGAGATCAACCTTGGCCTGGGTGTACTGATGGCGGCTCAACCAAATATACTTTTGAGCGCGGTTCGTCAAAGCTGTGAGCATGTATGGAGCAAGCACATTGACCTGAAGAGTCTTGGCAATCTCACCGTCGCCGCGACTCTTTTCTTGGTAGCCAACGCCAGCGTTGTGCACGATGGTCTCAAAAGTGCCAATCTCATTCAACTCAGATGCAATGTCGCGTACCTGGGCTTGGTCGTTAAGGTCACCAACCACAATGTGGTGTACGCCCGCGAGGTCCTTCTTGGCTTCCTCAGCCCGCTCCTTGGTGCGGGCATGGGCAACAACCTTATGGCCGTTGGCGATGAGGCCCTGCACGGTGCGAAGGCCAATTCCTTGAGTAGATCCAGAAACAAATGAGAGCATACTCGAGTTGGGTTGGGCAGCCGTTTTATGTACATATTTATGCACCGCAAGCAGCAACCGTTGGCACGTGCAGCAAGCGCCATGGCAAGCGTGGGCGATCGATTAGGGCCCGATTAAGGAAGAAAATGCAGATGCTATGAACAAATAAATTATTTCAAGTTCGTAAAGTCAGTCTCGCCCTCTCTGATGGCACCCTCAGCCATTTGACAGGTGCAGCTGTCAGCGGGACGTTTGCCGCAGGGGCACTGATCTGCAACGGGGGCATTCTCGACGGAAGCACGCTCGCAAGTGCAGCCGCCAGCGGGTTGTTTGAGGCAAGAGCAGCGTGCGCTAGAGGCACAGTCACAGTTGGAAGCATCGACACCTTTGCAGCAGACCATTTTTGTTTGAATATAGAACATAGCACTGCCGCCCGCTATATAGCCTCGAGCCGCATAAGCGAGCTAGTATATGCAGTGCTAGCGATTGGTCAATTTCCAAGCAAGGTTTAATAGCGACTTGGCCTGGTTTAGTCATGGCCAATAACAACTGAGATATATACGTTACTGATATTTTAGATAAGATTTGAAAATCAGCCCACTTTGGGATCTAGAGGGCTGTGGTTGGTTGAGGGCTTGACGGCCAGGTTAGGCTCTGGCAAGAGAATTTAACCTATATATTTAACTGACGGTACCTATGATTAGATCTACCATAATGTTGAATGTCGTTGACGTTCTCCCGTACCACTATGTTCCCTAACCAGCCACCAAAACATGTTTCACGTCAATATTCCAGAGTACTAGTCTGGCATTCTGAAACTGTAAACAATACTACTGCACAATCAACTGCAGAATCGCGTCAACGATCAGCGCAGCTCCACGCAATTGAAGCGCTGTGAGCTGTTTAAGGTAGAGATCGTGACACTAGATACTCTTCATGTAGACAAGGTAGCAGAACTCCTAGACGTGCCAAAAATCGCCAAGGTGGCGGGTTGGTTTTTGTTGCGCAGCATTGAGACGACATGGTGCATACTGCGCGCGCTAAGTCCACTGCAAATAATTCCTTCGAGACAAACAACAAAGAAGCCGCAGGTATAGCTCTCTGAGTAACGTGGAGTCGCGATGATAGCTCGATTTATCTACTTTTGTACTATTGAAGTGTTCAAAGCTCCTTTCTGCGGTGCAAACGGCAGCAAACTCTACATACATCGTGAAGTTGTTATCAGTCTAAATTATGTGTGAGACTGCTGATACACTGTTAAATAATATTCAATCCTTAAATACTGGCTCTCAAGTCTCTTAAGTAGCAATTATGTCTGGCCGCTCTCGTATTGGACTAGGCGTTGGACTAGGCGCCAGTGCCTTAATTGCGCAATGCCACTACAAGAAGCCAGCATTGAGCAGACGCGTCCTGCAGATGAGCACGGACGGCTCCGCATATGGTAGTAATGGTGGGATTGCAGTTGTATCAACCGATCCCAGACTCCACTTTTGGGGTAAAGTCCGTAACATTAACGGCAACTCCGTTACTGTTGAGCTTGCAGCTCTCTGCAAAGCTCTGAGTATTCTCAAGAATACAGGTTTCAGAGACCATGCAGAGATATTTGTCGACTGCGACTCAATCGTTTCAAAGTTGTACGAGGCTCGCCTCATGCCGAGCGGGCAGCGCGCTAACCGTAACTGGTTGGGCTCGTCCCGCCAGCTTTTTCTCAAGGCGGCGGATCTGCTCGACGAGCTCGAAGAGAGGGGAGTTAAGGTGGTCTTGAAGAGACCCGACACCAACGGCCAGCCTCACCGCGCTGCGCACCGCCTGGCTCGGGCAGCAGCAGGTTGCCACAAAGCAGCGTTCAACCCGCGTATCTCACCAGAGGATGTGCAGCGAGTGAAGGAGCTCCGGTTACCCGAGATGGGTGCTGAACCTAAGGTACAGGCCCTACCCAATGAGCCAGCCCGCAAGCTGCTGGAGAGTGTGCCGGCAAACCAGAACGGTAGCAGCAAGCAATAGATCAGAGATATTTTATGTAGTAAATCAGTAAGAACTTCGAGTCTTGCGACATGCACTCGCTCAAGCCGACGCAGGTGCTCGCGGCAGCTGCGCGCATGCAGGCACGGCCTTGCAACCGGTGTTGACACAAGAAGCTTGGAATTTTGCCCAGATACTCCAGATACTGAAAACAGGGATTTATGCCTGTATATTGATTTATACGGTCTCACAATGCCAAACAAATGTTAGGCAGACGCCCTCGCGATTGAGCCCAAATTGTGCACAGTCGGTCCAGAAATATGATTTTAGAGCACAAACCGACGCCTTTATAATATTCTGATGATTTTTTTCGAGCGCCAAGGGTCCCTAGACTCCAAAATTGAGCGGCTGGGTCGAAAGCTGACTCACCCACTAGGGCTCGCACACGTCCCCTGGCTCCCACTCAAAGTACACTCGGCCCTCGAAATTTCAACATCAAATGGCTCGTGGACCCAAGAAGCACATGAAGCGCGTCGCCGCGCCCAAGCACTGGATGCTTGACAAGCTGAGCGGTACTTACGCTCCCCGCTCGTCGCCCGGTCCCCACAAGCTCCGTGAGTCGCTCCCCCTGATTGTGTTCATCCGCAACCGTCTTAAATACGCCCTGAACGGTACTGAGGTGCTCAGCATCCTCAAGCGCCGCCAGGTGCTCGTTGACGGTAAGGTCCGCACTGACACCACCTACCCCGCTGGTTTCATGGATGTTATCTCCCTCCCCAGCACTGGTGAGCAGTTCCGCCTTGTGTACGACGTCAAGGGTCGCTTCGCCATCCACCGCATCACCGACGAGGAGGCCACCTACAAGCTTGGTAAGGTCCGCCGCGTGGACGTTGGCAAGAAGGGTATCCCCACCCTTGTCACCCACGACAGCCGCACCATCCGCTTCCCCGACCCTGAGATCAAGGTCAACGACACCGTCAAGATCGACATTGCCACTGGCAAGATCGTTGACTTCATCAAGTTCGACGCTGGTAACCTTGTTATGATCACCGGTGGCCGTAACTTGGGTCGCGTGGGTACCATCACCCACCGCGAGCACCACGATGGTGGCTTCGACATTGTCCACGTCAAGGACAGCCTCGACAACACCTTCGTCACTCGTCTTTCCAACGTCTTTGTTATTGGCAAGGGTACCCAGCCCTGGATCTCGCTTCCCAAGGGCAAGGGTCTCAAGCTCTCTATTTCCGAGGAGCGTGACCGCCGTCGTGCTCAAGCTTAAGTATAGCGTTAGCTAGAAAATAATCATATTCATTTAGCGATTCAATCAGTGGCTGCGACCTGCCAGGCGCTGTTCTGAGCGTGCTCGTGGTGGCGCGGGCGGAGGGCTCTGTGGTGGTCAGGCTGGCCATGGAGCTGAAGCAACAGTGACCCAAATACTAATTAGTTGGGCTAAAATAACAAAATTACAAAAGGTGGAGTACGCCGGTGAGAAGCTTGGCGATCTGAGCAAAAGGATCGACCAGGACCTGGAACTCAGAATTACCGCCAATAAGGACGGCAACAATGGTAGCAACCCCAGAAATAATAGAGCTGAGCAGGTTAGCAGCCTCAGGGATAGCATCAGCGCCCTCGGTGATGATAAACAGGCCCAAGTGAATCACAAAGCTCACGAGACTGGTCAAAAACTGGGCGACAACAGTGATGATTTCAGAGGGATTGATGGAAGAGAGATCACTGCCAGAAACCGTCTGCGAGAGACCAGTAATAGAAGTCAAAATACCCTCGAGGCCAGAGGTAAGGTCGGTGCCAGAGCTGCCGCCGCCGATCAGCTTGAGCGAGGTCAAGAGGCTGCTGTACGAGCTGATACCGCCAATTGCGCTGCCAAACTCGTCAATAAGATCAGAGGCACTGATGTCGCGCTTGACAACATTAGCGTCACTGATGTCGCGCTTGGCAACAGTAGCAGCAGCGCTGAAGGCAATGAGGTAGGAGAAAAAGAATGTGAAAAGAGAGAACTTCATTGTGACGCGGAGAGGTGACCAAGGGGCTCCTTTTATAGAAGAGCAGGCTATCTTGGCGCAAAAGTGCGCATTATCGGCGAACAAGACTCGGACAGGGGTGAGACTGGCGTGCATTGCATTGCAGGGCCAGGCGCAGGGGTGCCCCCGGGGGCGATCCACAGTGCGGGACGCTAAATGGTCGCAAGAAAACAGTTTCCGCAGCTCAATTGCTACATAGTGATTTTGGGACTTGAATAATCTCGGTACTGGCCAGCTTTGTCGTGTCACATGTGGTCCCCGCTGTGCATGCTGGGCAAGGGACAAGCGAAGAATGTGTCCCAGCACAATGTTGTTTCAAGACGGGCCGAATAACTGGTTCCGGCGTTTCAGATGCGGGCTCGGGATGGGCATTGCAGGGGGTAGCTGCAGTGCTTTGACATGTGGGCAATGCGGGCCGGGGTCCGTATATGGAAATGCACGGCATTGATTCGGCTAATGCATCTGGAGAGTGCAAATAGCAATCTAAGTGAATACAAGAGAGAATCACGCTATCAGATGATTGTGCTTGAGGTGTCTTGGAGTTTCTTCAGACCAAAAGGTTTGCAGCATTTGGCGGAGGTTTCGCTGAAGCCATGGGCGCGCTGTGCGACCACGAGAAAATCTTTTAATTCGTTTAAGATGCAAATCCTAGCCGCTTCTCTGCCAATGGCTCAAGCTCGCCTGATCTGCAGCCTTTCTCAGTCCCCGGCGCCGACCGGAAACTATTTCGCTCAAAGCTGCAGGGGTGTAGCACGGTGCAGCGGGGTGCGTTAGAGCACGTGGGGGGCCCATTGTCCTTTCGTTGCGGAAACCTCTTATATATTTCTAGTCTACTTCATTGTTGTATTTCTCGGAGTCGTCAGACTCGGGTTTCTTCTCCTCTGACTGCTTGGGATCCTTGGCCTCCTTGGCCTGCTTCGTGTCGTGTTCCTCACCGGCCTTTTTGGCGGCTTCCTTGTCGGCGACATCGAATTTCAACCCAAAACACAGTTCGTCGCCAATCTTGAGCACGTAGCGCAGGGAGGTTTCGCCTGCATACTTGCCGACATTGAAGGTAAATCCGGGCAACTGGATCGACAAATTTTCAATGTCGAGGTACGGAGTGCAGAAATCAAACGCCCAGGTCGACCCTTTTTTAAAAATAAACTCCTTCCGCTTGGATTCCACGAGATACGTCCGTTGACGGCCCTTCCCCAACGTCTCCTTTACCGGGTACGAGGAGCCGTCACCGATGTAATTAATTGAAGTAAGGGCAGGTCCGTAGAGATATGGCTTGTCTGCGTAGACGTCGCCCTCCACACTGGGATCGACCAACCTTTTGAACGTGTTGAATGCCACGGAGAATCCCCATGGCAACAGGTCACGAATGGGGTGGTCAAAGTCGTTTCCAAACACAAGATCGTTGCCGTTGACATCTTTTTTGAAGTCAACGGTAAACTGAATGCTAAATTTCACCCCTTTGCGCGTGGGGTCCTCAAAGTACGGATCATTGGCGGCTGCCCCAGTTCCGGGGGCAAGCCTAATCACAATGTGAGAAGTGCAGCTCGGCGAATCGACGGTGATTGGCTCTGAGTTTACCGGTACGGCAACATTAAAATTGTCGTAGCTCGTTCCTGCTAGAATTTCAAGATTCATTGCGCTTTGCTCTAAGGTAAAAGACAGCAACCAATCATGCATTTGATGCAGGAGGCGCATGTGGGTTGGGGTTTGCCCTCCCGGCATTATATAGTCACCACCTTCCAACCAATTCGGCAATGTCTGCCAACGCTCTTGAGTCCCTGAAAAAATCCGGCACTGTTGTCGTCACCGATACCGGTGAGTTTGAGCAAATTGCCAAGTACAAGCCCCAGGATGCCACCACCAACCCCTCGTTGATTTTGGCTGCCTCTGGCAAGTCCGAGTACGCCAAGCTGATTGACGACGCCGTGGCTGCCGTTAGCGGTTCCGGCTCCAAGGCCGAGAAGGCCGAGGAGGCTTTGGACCTCTTGCTTGTTGAGTTTGGCGCCAAGATCCTCGATATTGTGCCTGGCCGCGTCTCCACCGAGGTGGATGCCCGCTTGTCCTACGACACCAAGGGCACTATTGCCAAGGCCCGCAAGATCATTGACCTTTACAAGAAGAAGGGCATCTCCAAGGACCGCGTGCTCATCAAGATCGCCTCTACCTGGGAGGGTATCCAGGCTGCTCGCGCCCTCGAGAAGGAGGACGGTATCCACTGCAACTTGACTTTGCTCTTCTCTGAGGTCCAGGCCATTGCTTGCGCTGAGGCCGGCGTCACCCTCATCTCGCCCTTTGTTGGCCGTATCCTCGACTGGTACAAGAAGAGCACCGGTAAGGAGTACTCCTCCACCGAGGACCCCGGTGTGATCTCGGTCAAGAACATCTACAACTACTACAAGAAGTTCGGCTACAAGACCATTGTCATGGGTGCCTCGTTCCGCAACACCGGCGAGATCAAGGAGCTTGCCGGCGTCGACTTTTTGACCATCTCCCCCAAGTTGCTCGAGGAGCTCTACACCTCCGAGGAGGAGTTGCCCGTCAAGCTCAAGGCCGCTGAGGCCTCCAGCCTCGATCTTGAGAAGAAGACTTACGTCGACAACGAGGGTCTCTTCAAGTACGACCTCAACGTCGACGCCATGGGCGCCGAGAAGCTCGGCGAGGGTATCCGCAACTTTGGCAAGGACACCGTCACCCTGCTCAAGACTCTTGAGGGCAAGTTCTAGATTAAATAGATGATGTTATGATTTTAGGGTGTGTGGGCGTGCCTTAGCACTCGAGGGTGTTGGGCTCGGTTTGGTGTGGAGTTGGTTTGGGACTGGACCTTGCCTTGGGACAGCTTACTCAGCAATGTGTCCCAGCACCATGCGGGCATGTGTCCCAGCACATTTAGCAATTGCTCCAGTGAAATGTACCCTCTGAGCCCTTAGCTCGCCTATATTTACGCGTAAAGCCGTGATTCCCAACTACTATCACCCCCAAAATGCTTCACAAAATCAGCCCACACACACGCTCCCTAGACCCACCCGCACGTGTATGCAGCTTAATTGAAATTACACTCTCACCCAACGCGTCATGCTGTACCTCGCATACGGCTATATTGCGGCCAAATTCCGCGCAGACATCCATGTCACGGACGGAAACCCCAAACTCAGGCCCCTGTGCCTCAACCTCGACATCCACGTCCACGTGCGACTCAATGACACCGATGCCCCGCATTCAGTGTGTGACAACCTGTTGCGCGCTTCTGCCGAGAGCCCCTTTCTTGAAAAGATGCTCACTGATCAATGCCTGACCTACGATGGGTTTATTCTGAGCCTCAAACCAGGAGACATGGATATTTGCGGTGCGAACGACCGCTCCTACCTAAAGACCATTGACATCTTCATTGATTTTTACAACGAGGTTTACGATGTTCATGTCCTCACCTACCGCCTGAGCCTGCTGCTCGACTATGCAATGCACTGCAGCTGGGACGCCGCCGCCCAAGTGGCCCCTTCGCTTGAGGGCTGGTACGACGAAACATTGAAGCTGCTTGAGCTGTCGCGCCTGCTGCCGCAGATTCTGGGGCCATTTGACACCACCAGGCTCGGCGTGGCTTGCGAAAACACCGCAAGGCCCCCGAAGCGAAAGCCCTGGAACCCGCACAAACTGCGATTCATGGCCCATACAGAGTACATGAGCGGAATAATGGAAGTGCTAGACAGCGAGCAGGACCAGACTTCGCACATGGTACCCCTCAATGCCGTTACGTTTCCTGGTTATGGCGGTCAAGGCGACGACGGCCATGCTGAGGGCGTGCATAAGGGAAAACAGGCCATTCTCTTGGAAAGCGACGATCACGTCCGAATCCCTGAGGATAATGACCGTGCAGTACCCCAGGACTTGCCTAGCAGCATCTATGATGACGACAGCTACATAGTTTCAGGCGCTGGCGGTGGGAGCAGATCGGTGCAGTCTGCGCACCTCTCGCCGCGCAGCATGCGCTGATCTACCAAAATATCGCCCTTTAAATTGCGCCGAAGGTCTCAGCTAGCTAAATGCAGTAATAATATAGATTATAAAATTATTTATTCAAAGACCGACGTACGCAGATCGATCGAGCCTTGGCATTGCATGCATGCAACCCAACCGTTGTAGCCAAATCAAAAACGTCGCCAGATTCGAGCGCCTGAATTAACAAACAGGCTTGCTTGTTGACGGTGTAAACTGATCGAGCTCAAGATTGCAGGCACGACAAAGCTTAAACGACTCGCGTGTTGCCCAGACAACGGCGAAAGAGCCAAGAGAGCGAAGAGAAGAGAACTCGGGAAGGACTAAATAGACTCTTTATACCTAGAATACCTAAATGATATCGAGGGGTATAGGCGGCCACTCTACAAGAACAGTGGATCTTTGCACCAAGACTCAGTCCTAAGTTGGCCAGACTAGCCAAGAAGAGGATCTTCTCGCATAAGGTCACTTGCCTCTTTGTCTAAAAAAGATTCTAAAAACAGCAACCGTTAACGGTCTTGGCATACCCGCTAACCGGGGATTGTCTGGGCTGATCTACACTGTCGACGCTAAATTTGGTAATGAATTGTGGGGATGGTGCGACATTTAAACAATTGAGTCAATGAACAAGCGCCTCGGTGCACCAGGCCGAACCGCAAAACAGTTTTTTTTCAAAGATTTCACCCCGCCAAGTCCCCGCCTTGTGATCTGACAGGTCGAGATGCAGACCCTAGCCTTGCAGTGCTGAGGCGGGCGAGGCGTTGCCAGGCGTAGCCAGGCGTAGCGGGTATGCGGGTACATATTTGACTATTAATTGGAAGAATCTGTAAGACTAGTGGGCTCTGCGGCGTCGGGTAAGTCGGATTTGGGCATGTGGCAGCTGCATGTGCCATGCATTGAGATGCATGAAAGGACCATGGCAAGAAAAAGGGCCGACCCGCCCGCCTTTGTTTGCTACGCCCATGGTTGTTCATCCTGATGTTTATGGACCGTTTTGCGTCCAGCTCACTCCCGACTGCTGGATCAGCGCCTCTGTGAGAGTGCTCAAATTCTACTACACGCCTGATGGTGAGTTTACGCTGCGGCAATGTGGCCCTGACGCCGGCATTGTTCTCGGATCCAGTGTGACTCTGAGGCGAAACGGACGCAGATGGCCCATTCACAAAATGAAACCGCTTGTACTTCATCGCCGCACCTATTTGGCTCAACTGGCCAAGACAAACCTCACCCCAAACCTCCTGAGGCAGCGCGACAGCCATTCGTAATAGTTTTGAAATGCAGTGCGTAGAGTGCGGCCACGCGGTGAACTCGCTCTACACGGTCTTTGCAAACGATATCAAGGCCACCACGTGTACAAATTGCGGCCTTTTCGCCGATAAGTACACCGAGTACGACCCTGTTTTGGTGACGCTTGATCTCGCGTTACTCAAGCCCCAAGCCATCCGGCACGTTATTTTCAATGTTTTGCAGACAAAAACAGCCCTATTAGCGCGTTTGTACTTGCTCATTCTGCTTTTCGACGTGTACATTGATTGGGCACTGCTCGAGAAAAGCCAGAGCCGCAGCGACTGGCTCGGCTCTACTTCGACTTTCTACCAGTATTTGAGCTTTTTGAGCCTTAGTTTTGCCGGCTCTTTGACTGTATGCGTGGTTGTGTGGGCGCTGGCCGCCCTGACCATTAAGCGCCCAGCCCCGCCAAAAGTCCTGTTTAGCGCGCTGCTGCTGTCGTCAATATCCAAGTTACTGCCACTTTTGACCCTGATTTGGGACTACGAGACGTTCCCCCTGCGTATCTCGTGGTTCATCATTGGGCTTGTGACCACCGAGTTCCTGCACGTCGCACTCGGGTGCCACTATGTGCACGCCATTTTCGTGACCGGGGTGGCGCTGGCAACCCGTTGGTGGGTATGCGAGGGTCTCGTATGGCCATTGCTCGAGAGAGTATTTATCTAATTAGCTATTTGCATCATCCACCCTAAGCGTCCTCAAGAGTCCAGTTGAGGATGTACTCGTAGAAGAAGGCGACGCTGGCAAGGTGACTGCGGAAGCGCAAACGCTCGTTCACGGTGTGGTAGTCCTGCATGTCCTCGATAAATACGGGGTTGTAGCGGAAAATGTGCTTGGACACGTCCCAGTAGTGAGCGGTGTCGGTGTTGGCAGACATCACGCTGGGCGACATGTAGATGCTTTTACCCTCCAAAAAGTCAGTCACGTCGTTGAACACGTGCAAGGTGGTACCGGAAATCACATCCCAGGCCTTGCCGTGAGTGGGGGTGACGGGCGCGGGCTCGATGGCACCAAAGGAGGTGATGTTGAGCGAGCCAAACTTACCGCTGGCCAACTTTTTGCCGTCAAATTCAACCGCCAAATCGTGCTCGGCAGCGAGGTCGCTCACCAGGCCAACCAAACGATCCTTGATCTCCTTGACGCTCTGGTGCACAGCGATGCGGTGGTCCACCTGGAGCACGGTCTTCTCAGGCAGGGCGTTAACCTTGACACCAGCGTGAAACAGATCAATAGCCTGCGAGGTACGCACGCTGTAGCGGGTCTTGATATCCTTCTGCAGCTCCTTGGCAACCGCCTTGCGGAATTTGCCGTGCTTGGAGAGACCGTTGAGAGCCACGCGCGAGCCGTAGGGCACATCAGGCGCGTACTTGCCGAAGCAGCCAAACATGTCAACAAAGACCGAGTCCTCGGAAATGTAGGGCTCAAACGGGTCAGCCTCCAACTTGTAGGCAAGCTCGCCGAGGATGCCAATACCGGTGTGGTCAGGAGGCATCGACGAGTGGCCGCCCTGGGTCAAAAGCTCGAGGTTAAAGTCAACACGGCCCTTCTCAGCAACAGCAGGAGACGCAAAAAGCGCGCCACCAAACTCAGTAATGCCGAAACCCTCGTCCAAAACGGCCTCAACACCGTGAGTACCGTAGCGCTTGGAGATCTCGGCAGCGAGGTTTGCGGCACCACGGTGACCCTCAATCTCCTCGTCAAAGCCAAAGCTGAGAATAACGTCACGCTCAGGCACCCAACTCTGCTGGAGGAGCGCCTCGACCGCCTCAAGCTGAGCGATCAGCGAGTTCTTGGTATCGGCGCTTCCACGACCGTAAATGAACTCACCGTCAAAGTGACCACTGAAAGGGGCAAAATCCCACGCATCCCAGGTCTGGTTGTTGACAGGGACCACGTCCTGGTGAGCCATCAGCACAATAGGCTTGAGCTTCGCGTCGCGGCCAGGAATTGTGTAGAGCAGGCCGTAGTGGTTGACCTTCTCCCTAAATGCATTTGAAAGAGGGAATTGCTCAGCAAGGTAATCGTGGAAGTCGTTGAAAATCAAAAAGCGGTCATCGCTCAACACGTCCAGCGACATGTCGTCGTAGCTCTGGGTAGGCACCTTGATGGCTCCCTTGAGAACCTCCACCGAGTGCTCGACGTATTTCCCGCGCAAGAACCAATCACTGGGGTAAAAGGTGTGGTTGGGCGGCGCAATGGCCTGCGGCTGCAGGCACACCTCAGAGAGATCAGGGTTGGTTCCAGCAAAGAACCACCCTCCAACGAGAGCGACACCAAACAGTGCACCAACGGCAATTCCGACTTTCTTGACTGTGGGACTAATTGTCCGCTCTTGGCCTCCAAGTGAAATGGGCATTGGAAAGATCGGTCCCGAGTACGATAGAGATCAGTGCATGCATGCAAGCCGCTGTGCATTAGCCAATGACAGCGAGTCTCCAAATCTGGCTATCTTGATCTGGGGTTGAAACTTAATTCACATGTTAGGCTACTCAAATTGGCCGGATCATGCTCCGCCGGGGGAGTCGTTCATGAGTTTCACGCTAGCAGATCCATCATTTGACAATATTTTTATTATACCCATTGCTGCACGCTCGAGTCAGAATCACCCTAAAGCAGGCACGAATGACCCCAAAAGTGACTTTGTGCCGCCCCTCGCGGTGCCCGGCTTCGATAATGCCCACCAGCAACTTAAGTGCATCGCATCTGCACCCCGCCTGCCCAACCCTTATGCGGCTCCAGATAGTTGGTAGCCGTGGAGGGGTATATGTGAAATTTGGGAATTAGAGTTGCGGGTTATAGCAATCAGAGATCTCGAGCTGGAAATTGGGCTCCATCACAGCTGAATTTTGGCCATGAGGCGGGGGGCATTGTATAGCATATTTACTGTCAAGCCGGGGTCAATAATTACAGGTTATGCACTGCTAAACACTCGCCGTAATCACGTCGCAAGCCCACCGTAACTGCATCAATTGCCGCACAGCTTTGAGACATTTCCTCGTTGCTGCCCTGGTATTTCACTCACGCGTGGCAACGCGCGGGATTAGCATGAAGATCGCTAGGGGTATGCGGTTGCCATGGAACCGCAGGAACAATGCGTTTCAGTGGGGGTGGTCTCGGAGGTCTGTTGGGCGGCCCCGCTTGTGCTATGAGCGCGCGCCGTGAAAATCAAAAATCCAATATATTCTAAGTGTTAACCAGGGCAACTCTAGCCTAGCGCATCAACCCTTGTCCCCGTGCTATGCTGGCATTCCACGTGGACCGTGTTGCAGTTCTATGCAGGAGTTGCAGGATCCATGCATAAGCTTAGGGCCGGCGTGGACGTGGCCTGAAATACTTCGCTGGGCGGGATCGCGCGGGCGGAATTTGCAGCTCAGTCTCGAGCCAAGCTTAATTATCTAGCGTGCGTAAATATTTATACATTAAATTCGGCGAAATTACTCTATACTGCCAATCTTGGCTGAAACCATGACATGCATCCTGTTGCGTAATGCCGCATGCACATGCAGCTTTTACCTTGCTCTAAGCACGTTCTAAGCCTCGCCGGGTATAAAAGGCTGGGGGCCCTCCCATGAAGACCATCAAAATGGGACTTGGCGATAAACTCAGAGACACTTTCTCCAGCAACAGCAACAACAACAACAACAACGACTCGTACGGTAACAACAACAGCGACTCGTACGGTAACAATAACTCCGACTCGTACGGTGGTAACAACTCCGACTCGTACGGTAGCAACTCTGGCAACCAGGGTGGCTTCGGTGGTAACTCCGACTCTTACGGCTCTGGCAACTCCGACTCTTACGGCTCCTCTGGCCGTGGCGGTAACTCCGACTCTTACGGTGGTAGCTCCTCCAACCAGGGTGGCTTTGGCGGCAACTCTGACTCGTACGGTTCTGGTAACAGCGACAGCTACGGCGGTTCCTCTAGTGGCCGTGGTGGCAACCAGGGTGGCTTTGGCGGCAACTCTGACTCTTACGGTTCTGGTAACTCTGACTCGTACGGCTCTGGCAACTCTGACTCGTACGGTGGTAACAACGACTCGTACGGCGGCAACCAGGGTGGCAACCAGGGTGGCTTTGGCGGTAACAGCGACTCGTTTGGCGGTAACCAGGGTGGCGACAGCTACGGCCAGCAGCAGGGTGGTTACTCCTCTGGCGGCCAGGGCGGCTACGGTGGTGACAACCAGTTTTAAATAGTTAGCGAACCTTTACGTTTTTATTTGATATTGACAGAGACGGGTACCCTGCTCTCTCAGGCTATGTGGAATAGCGATTCTCAGGCTTTGTTGAGCCTTTTGAGCCATTTGAGCCTTGGGTGGAAGCTGCGCGGTCGAGACGCGGTGGCGCGGCATAGACGCGCGTCATGCATGCATGCACAAGGTCTGTAATTTTGCTCGTAATTGGCCGTGCATTATCTGCGGTAACCAGGTCCAAGGCACCATTTTAGAGCCTGCGTAGCTGCAGGCGGACTAGAAAAAAAAATTATTCTACCGAAAAGGGTGAATAGGTAGGCACATAGGGGATGGGTGGTACCACCAGGTCGTAGCCTCAAGACACCCCTGCAGACTAATGCAGCACCCTGGCAACGGAGGGGCACGGCAGGGCACAGCAGGGCATGCTGCAGGCACCGTGGAAAAACGCCGCAAAAATACCCTGACTGAAATTTATCCATGCAGAACTAAAAATTAAACACGTTTAGCCAGGGCACTCTTGATGTGCTCGGCAACCACCTCAAGCTCGACCTCCTCCTCGGTGTTCTCGGCCTGGCCCAAGACCTTGACCTTGACAACGCCACGAGCAAACTCCTCCTGGCCCAAAATGACCGCCAACGGGCAGCCCGACTTCTCGGCGGCCTCAAACTGCTTTTGCAGCTTGGGCTTCGCCTTGTAGATAAACTCGGCCTCGATGCCGGCATCCCACAGCATCTTGGCGACCTTCATGCGCTCGGGCAAGAATCCAGTCCAGTTGGGGCCGCCACCAAACGCGAGCACGAAAACCTGGGTGCTAGTGGGCCTGAGGTGGTCGAAGGTGCCTGCGGCCTTGATGAGGCTAAACAGGCGCTCGACACCAAACGAGATACCCACGCAGGGAATATCGCCGTTTTTCTTGGCAGCAAACATGCCCACAAGCTTGTCATAGCGGCCACCGGCGGCAATTGAGCCCACACCAACGTTCTCGCTGTTGTCGTCGTCGTCCTTCTTTTTTGACTTTTTGGGCTTGGCGTCGCCCTCAGCTTTGACGGGAGGAGCGCTGGCAGCAGTCACCACCTCGTAAATTAGGCCAGTGTAGTAGTCAAGGCCACGAGCAAGGCTCATGTCGAGGCTGATGCGGTCAACAACCCCGTATGCCTCCACAAACGGCAGCAGCTTTTGCATGTCGGCGACACCCTCGGCAGCGCTGGCGTTGGACATGAGCGCCTCATCAGCCGCAAGAGTATCAATCATCTGGGAGAGCGAGCCCTTGAGCTGCACATAGGCGCCGATCTTGTCTGCGATTTCGCTCTCGAGACCCTTCTCAAGCATCTCCTTGTGGACATCGGCCCAGGGAGCTTTGTCGAGCTTGTCAACGGCCGAGGAAATGGTGCGAACCTTGTCCTCGGGGACACCACAGTGGCCAAAGATACCGTCAAGGATCTTGCGGTGGTTGAGCTTGATGGTAAAATCGTTGATTTTCAGGTCGCGCAGGATCTCGGTGACGATGCTCAAGCACTCGGCGTCAGGAGCCATCGGCTCATAGGTACCGGCAACATCAAAGTCGCACTGGTAAAATTCACGCATGCGGCCCTTGGTCATGGCCGGCTGGTCACGTCTGTAGACCTTGGCGACGTGGTAGCGCTTCATGGTCTGCACACCGTTCATAGCCACATAGCGAGCAAACGGGACGGTGAGATCGTACCTCAGCGAGGTAATTTCACCACCCTGGTCCTCAAGGTTGTAGATCAGCTTGCTATCCTCGCCGTATTTGCCGGCCAAAATGTCTCGAAGCTCAAACACAGGAGTGTCAATAGTCTCGCCGCCGTGGCGCTTGAAAACAGTGGTGATGGTGTCAAACATTTTTTCACGGATAACCATGTCCTTTCCGGACCAGTCCTTGGTGCCCTTGGCAGTTTTCAAGCTGAACTTTGACATGGCAACTAGGCGTGTAAGCGTGATGGTGGTGAGGAAAGTTTGAGCTAGACATAATTTATGAGGGGGTAAAAAACCTTTATTTAATCTTTTGAGCCATTTCGAGTCTGGTTATGGCGGCTTTGACCCTACGAGGCCTCTGAATCTTGCGCTCTGGGTCCCAGCTGTGCTGCATGACCCCGGCTAATTTAGGCATGCAGCAGGGAGGGACCCGCCGAGACCCCCGCACGCGCTGAACCTAGACTAGATTTGGACATGTGGCTTGGATATTTGCAAAATACAAGCAAAGTTTCACCCTGAATGTTCCATGTGCTGCGCCGCGCTTCGTTTGAGCTAACGAGCCGACAAGGATGCGCTGCATAGGGTCTGTGTAGGGTCTACGTAGGGTTGCCAACAAAGTCCAGTGTAGAGCTGTAGATGGTCCAGGGTCGGGCAAGCTCAAGAAAATTTGCTATTCCTGGGCCCGGTAGCTCCTAATGCCTGTACCCAATCAAAAATTTCACTCCTGACCCCCGCCTCTTTTCCTCTTTCGTCACCCTCGGCCTCCCCTCTACGTCCATTATGGAAGCGGCGACCGAGCTCATCCGCAAAGTGGTGCGGGGATTCTATGACAGCAAAGCGGTAATTGTCATGGATGCTATCCTCATTCACCATGTGCTGAGCGAAAAAGAGCTGATCCAGCTCATGGGCCTGCCGGCCAAAAACCTGCGAGCCATTTGCGCTCGTTTAAAGGAGGATCACCTGATAAAAGAAGTGAGCCACAAGGACGATGCTACGCGCGAGCACCGTTCGTACATTCAAACCTACTTTTATGTGCATTTTACCGAGGCGGTGGACGCCATCAAGTGGAAGATCCACTCGATCCAAAACAAGCTCAAAAAGGAGATGGACGCCCAGCACAATCCGCAGGACTATGTGTGCGACACTTGCAAGACTCGGTACAAGACGCTGGATGCTGTCAACCTGTTTGATCCGGTGTCAGGGGTCTTTGAGTGCGAGGTGTGCAAGAGCCCCCTGCGTGAGGACGATGGCCCTGCTCCAGACGACAATGCCCAGGACAAGATGGGTGAGCTGATGGTACAACTCAAGCCGTTTATTGAGTCGTTGCGTAAGATCGACGACCTCACTATCCCTGAAAATACCTTCCAGCACGAGCTTCAACAGGCGTTCCCCATGCCGGCCGAAGAGCAGCAGGAGCAGGCCGCGGTGCCTCTGTACGAGGACCTTCCCACTGCCAGCAACTCGCGGCTGCCAGCTGCGGCCCAGCCCGTGTTTACAGTGGACATCACCACCGAGGAAGAGCGGAGCAAGCAGGCCTCCCTCGAGGCTGCCGAGAAGAAACGGTTGGCCGAGGAGAATGCCTTGCCCTCATGGCACCAGCAATCCACTGTGGCTATGCAATTCCAGCCGGCTACAGCTGCCAAGGCCGAGGTCAAGGCCGAGCAGGCCGAGGAGAAGCAGGAGGATAATGACGAGGCCATGGCCGCGTACTACCAAAAGCTGCAGGCCCAGCAGCAGCAAAATGCCGAGGAGGAGGAAGAGGAAGATGACGAGGATGAGTTTGAGGATGTCTTGTAGTGTCGATGGCACGATGACCTAGAGTTTTGCACCCTGGAGGTGCGTATATAACTATAAAATGCATTTTACGTGGACCTCAGGCTATAGTGTACCTGTTAGCTGGCTAGGTAGTGCTGTTGGGCGGTGCTTGGAGACTGCCTAAAGGACTCAATGGGTCAGGAGAGCACAGAAAGTTGTACTAGATTCAGACAAAGAAAGAACTACAAGAATCGCACCCTCCAAGTCTCCTTGCGCACGTGCAGCGTTAGTGCGGCTTGGGAGGTGCTAAAGTTTTTACTGCTTTGGACCTACAAAGTGGATATCACTAAATTCCAAATTGCCCAGCTGATCGCTACAAGACTGTGTTAACTGGCCCTCTCGGCCTATACGAATGGTGTGTTTTGCCTTTTGGTCTGCGCAATGCCCCGAGTTTCTTTCAACGTGTTGTGAACTCTGTGTTCCGCGAGTATCTGGGGACTCTCGTTTATGTCTCCATTGACGACATCATTGAATACAGCAACTTACCTGAAGACCATGCTACTCAATTAGAGCTCATCATCGCTGCGCTGGCCAACTATGGCCTCTACCTCAACCTGGCTAAATGCCACTGGTTCCAGAGTACTGTTGAATATCTCGGATGTGTGGTTAGCCCTGATGGCATTCGGAATGACCCCAAGGAGGTTGAAGCTATCGTCAACTGGCCGACACCTCGCTCCGTCAAGGAGGTACAACAATACCTTGGCACGGTCAATTACCTGCGCAGGTCCATCCCTGGATGCAGCGGTATCTCCCGCCCATTGTCGAACCTCGCTAGGGGCGACACCACTAAGGAATGGATCCCTACTTGCGCGGACGCTTTCCAACAGCTTAAGGGCCTGTTGACCAGCGCCCCCGTGATGACGATTGCCAACCATTAGCCCTTTTTCCTAAGTACCGATGCGTCTGACTTCGCCGTAGGTGGCGCCCTCTACCAGATTGATGGCTGAGGCCGATCCGCTAAGAAGCGCATCATTGCCTATCTGCCTCGCTCCTTACGCGGCTCTGAGGTCCTCCGTTGGCCTACCCGCGAAAACGAGTGCTTCACCATCGTCTATTGTCTTGAGCAATGGCGCCATTACTTACCTCCTCAACCAGAAAGTCACAATTTCCACTCAGATCCCGTTATATTGGTGTCATGCCCCCCAGCAGCGCCTCAAACGCACGCCAACGGACCTGCAAGGCAACAGCCCCACGGACCGCAATGATTAACATCATCTCCACAGATCGCCCCAATCAATGCACCCCACATTCCCCAATGTATTGTCACGTGGACTGCGCCTGCGTATGCGGGCCCCAACATGCACGCGCCCCACCCCGCAGGCCCACCCCACCAGCAGACTCCACTGCTAAGCGCGGCGAGCCCTGCAAGCTCAGCAAGCCCTGCAAGCCCTGCAAGCTCGGGATTACCTCTTGCGATACTCTCTACAAAATGTAAATGTCAATATATATGCTAAAACCGCCAGTCCTCATCGGCGCTCTGGATCGCCCAGGCAAACTTGTCCCGGAGCGTTTTTGTGAAGAGTTTCTCGATCGGCACGTCGAACTTTTTACTGAACTTGACCGTGAGGCGCGGGTCAATGTAGTTCATCTTGGAGGTGCCAAGGGAAACAGTCGAGTTTTGCTCCTTGTCCTGCAAAGAGATGCTGGTGCTGTCGATGCGCTCCTGGAGCTTTAATGCCTGCTGCTGCAGTTTCTCGGCGTTCAGGGTGCTCTTGACCTCGTACTCGCCGGTTTCGATCTCGGCCATGTACTGCTTTTTGAGCTCGTCGACCTGGTCGAGCAACTCCTTGCGATCGGCCTCTGTGGGCGCGGGCGCGGGCGTAGGCGCGTCCTTGCCCTGTTCCTTTTTGATTTCGGCTTCGGCAGCGGCCTTATCCTGCATGCGCTTGAACTTTGCCTCGGCCTTGATGCGCTCCTTTTCAATCATGCGCAGGGTCACCTTTTTGAGCTTGGTCTTGTTGAACGTCTTGAGCACGTCCCAAAAGCCCTTGGGCAGCGTCTTGTCCTTCTTGCGCTCGGGATCCACCTGCAGCAGCATGCGCAGCGCCCTCAACTTTTGCCATTGCAGCTCCTCAATGCGCTCCTCGACCTTGGCAACTGATGCTTGGTGGCCCTTGGCCACGGTACGCTGGTGGTTGCACAGAATGGCCACCTCGCGGTTGGCAGCGTTGTAATGGAGGATTTTTTCGCCCACTGTGCCCTCGTTTGGGATCTTGTCCACCAGCATTTGCATTGTGTGCGAGGCGTTGTAAGTTCTAAACACCTTAGCAGTGAGGCCGGGCATGTAGCTTTGGAGGTGCTTGTTGAGCAAGCTGGGGTCGAGGCGGTCAAAAATGTCGTCGCCATCCGTCTTGGGCGCCTTTTTAAAGATCCTCAAGTTGGTAAACACCTGCTTGTCGACCTCCACGCGCTGGAAAAACCGGATACTGTCTTTACCCAAAAAGTCAAAAGTGACGAAATTGGGCGGCTCCAGCGTGATGTGCTCGTACCGCAGCGAGCAGCAGCCCACTGTATCGGCCTCGTCCTCGCTCTTTTCGCCGCCAGCACGCAGGGCAAACACATCAATCAGGTACATGGCAGTGGCGCGCTGGCGGATAAACATAACGTCGTCGGTCAATTCTCTACGATAACTGGCACGAATGGCCTCGACGTGATTCTTGAGCTCACGCGCCTTTTCGAATTTGCGCATATCGCTCTGGCCCTTGATGGTGCTATTTGCGGCAAGGAAGACGTATTTAGTGTTGCCATTAATGTTTTCCTTCCAGGTCGCAAGCCACGAAACATTCTTGTCGTGGCGCACCTCGGCCCACTCGTGGCCCTCGGGCGCCTTTGGTACAGGGCACCCCTCGCCAATGTTGATTGTGACCTGCTCGGGCTGGACGCGCGCCTTGAGCTTGCCGGTTTTGGGGTGTTTTCCGCGGCCCCTAAACAAGCCGGGGGGCTCAATGCGGAAATTACCCACATTTTCCTTGCGCCCGTTGAACATGCACGTCTTGAAGTGCTCCTCAGCCGCGTCGCGCTCGGCCTTTTGACGCTTTTTTTCGGCACTGCTGAGCGCCTTCTTGGCCTCGCGCTGCGCCTCGTAGTGGCTGTGAATCGCGCCAAAATTCATCTTGCTGAACTCCTTGATCTCCACGGCGCGTCCAGTGGCCTTGTCCTTGGCGCCGCCGCTGGCCTTGAGCACCGCCAAAAAGTCGTTGAAAAAGTTTTGCTGGAAAACGGGGTTTTGGCAGTGGTCGCCCGAGTTGAGCATGGCTCCGAAAAACCCAGCAACTTCCTCGGCCTCCAGAGGCAGTTTGACCGGTTTATTGTTGTAAACCAGGTGCACACCCTCGGGGAGTGGCTCGTAGGCAGGCGGGAACAAGACGCCGTTGTGCTCGAGCGTCTCCCACTTTTGCTCGTTGTCGCCCATCTGCTGCTCCCACCACTTGTGCTCGTCCTCCTCAGCGTCGCCCGCGGCCTCGGGCTCGCCGTCACTGGGCTCGTCTTTGGGCTCGTCCTTGGGCTTAACTTTTAATTTGGCAGCCTCTGCCTTTTGCTTTTTGGCCTTGGGCTTCTTTGGGGAGGCGGTGACCGACTTGGACTCGGTTTTTACGCGTTTGGGCGCCTTTGCTTTGGCCCCAGCAGGTTGCTTTCGTTTGGGCACGGCCTTTGGCGGCTCACGAGCAGCAGTTTCCACTGACATTAGGTGCAACTGAACTTGGGAGAGACTGCCGCACCTGATTAAGCTGGGCCGGACGGTCACATGACTGACGCGCTCACGGGCGCTCGGGGTTCAGAGCCACAGACCGTAGCGCTAGTTTAAAATTAGATCTCACAAAGCACTTGCTTATCCAAAATGGTAGCATTCATGGAGTTTAAGCGGGTGTTGCACTGGAGGTTCCAAATCGGGTTGGAGGCCAGATGATTATATCTGTAGTGAGCACAGCGGGCCTCTTCAAGGGGCAGCCACTTGTTTTGAGCATGCCCAATGGCCAGGTGGGTCCGAATTTCTCGTCTCTTTGTTTTTTCGATTGGCAACCTCGCGGCCAGCTCATTGCCAGCCTGTGGCAGCGGCGTCTCAGCTGGCCGGGGCCCGTAGTCCAGTACGTCTCAGATATAATCTATAGAACGGGCCCAGCATAAGCCCAGAACTACAAATTGTCATGCCCAATGGCCTTACAAGCCTCCACTCTCTTGATTTTTTTAGGTGTCAAGCGTCAGGCCATGGCCATCCCACTCAAGAGAGGGGCAGCCAGAAGGGCAGGGATGTCAAGTGTATCGATATGCTAATAAATGCTAATAAATAAAAATTTAGAGGCCACCACCAGAGCGGTCGACGGTAACAAGCAAGTCAGAGCTGTTCCGGGGCATGGCGGGGCGGTAGAAGAACTTGCGAGTGGCCAGGAAGCTGGCACCAGCAGCGCCGGCAACGGCAAGGGTCATAGCAGGAGACATCTTGTGAATGTGGAAGGCAGTCATTGTGAAGTGGATGTGTTTGTGTGTGTCTTACCACCAGGATATCCACCTCGTTATATACTTTTTGGCCCCTACCCAACATGCATATGCATGAAATGCGCCATGCATGGTGGTGCCAAGGGGGGGGTAAATGTTGAGCGAAGTGGGGGCCTCAAACCGCCGCTACCGCAAGCGCCGCGAGATCAGGGACCACTCCAAAAATTATGGCGCCAGTGCTGGCGCTAATGGCTCGCATGATGGACCATGAATGCGCAGCTCGTGCATCTCGGCATGACGTCACATTATAAATATTGACCTCCTGCATAACATACATTGTTTGGTCGGCCGAAGCCAATTATCTAAATTATAGACTGTTCAGCTGGTTAAGTCTGCTAATCACTCGAAAATCTCGCAATCGACACAATCCCGACGCTATCAGCACTCTGGGCCCACCGGGTACAGAGCGGATTCTGCTCCGATTACTTGCAATGAGTTTATATCTCATTTCCGGTAAAAAAAATGGTGGTTTTGGCCGCCAATCCCCACTTTTAGCGCCACATGGCCCACCCGGTCGCGTGACCATCTTGCTCCCAATCGCCCCTCAAGCGGGTGTGGTGATCAAGTGGGGGCTTTCTGGTGGCAAAATATCACTAAAACTCACCCAGCGCCCTCTTCCAAGCCAGTGCGAGACCCTGCCCACATGGCCGGTCAGCCGGCGATCGCTCAAAGGCAGTCTTAAGTACATCTACTTATTTTTGCACAGGCTACTGTCTTACAGAAACATCATGAAATGCTTCAAAAGGTCATTTTTCTGTCCTTTGTTATTATTTCCACTCGTCAATCATGCCAACGGCCATGCCCTCTGACATCATCGGGCTGCCGAGTGCTTGTGCACGTTGTGGCACCTGATAAGAGGCTGCTACAATAGTTTTAAATAGTTTAACCGACTTGTACTGAAGCCAGGGAAAGTTTTATCGTTGTAAAATTATCTCAAAACTTCTCGTTTATGCAGAGTGACGTCAATCTAATTGTAGCTACTGGCACAGATCCGCTGTCAAGGGGTTCAGGGGCGTTCTCAGACTGTATCAAGTCGGCAAGAGGTACTTATAGACGTGTATCGTGGCGTTTTGGAGCGCGTTTCCCGCGTCTGTGAATTGCGCACTTGTCAAACAATGGCAGAAACGCGGCGAATCTGTCAATGCTCGGCCGAGCCCGGAGCCGGTCTATAGAAGTCCTCTAGTCCCGTCTACGTAGTATGGCAATATCCCACCAACAAGCATGTTTTCTGCATATCCTGCATCCATTTCGCCTAATCAGAGTTTTCCGAATCTCGGAAAAATCGGTGGGCCGCGCATGACGTCATTGCAGCTGAGGGTTGCTCCTGTGCGCCGCTGTACGTCCAGATCAAATCATGCGTGTTTGTTTTTCAAACCGGTCATTGGGACGCAGCAATCAGTAGATCTTACGCATCACGTGGGCCAATGCGGATGGTCGGTACAGGCAAAGCGCATGTGAAGCTTGGGAACAATTCTTAATCCTTGCGGCGGAAATTCGGCCGCATCTATAGAGCAACTAGACTAGTTGAGCATATCTGGTAGTCACACTCGAGTTGAGGCCAGCGACTGTCGGTATCAGTTTGGGCAAAAATTCCAGTGTCCGAAGCGCGCAGATAAGGAGCCCCGTTTAGACAGTTGCAACGCTCATTGAGCTGTGTGCTCTGTTATAGAAACTCATATACCGGTAATTTACTCCTGCAATTGCATATTATTTTGAGCCCCTGTAGATCCACGGCTTGTCTCGGACGCGTCCACTATAAGGTGCCAATTATGCAGCTCTCACGACATCTGTGGCGCCTTGAACGATAAGGAATTATCTTTTTGTAATGAACGCGACAACGCCCGAGACTTTGTTTGTTTGAAAACACTGTCGGCATGACGACAAGGGCCCCCGCCACGACCAGGCTAGCTCCAAGTCCGAGTTTTTAGTAGGTAGTCTTGACGAGCTTCAGAGGGCCTGCAGGTCTGATAGTTTTTCCGATTTCTTCTGTGCTACGTTTAGACTATTTTTCGCTAGATTTAGTTAGATGGGTGCCCGACCTCCGCCCTTGGGTGAGTATCCTGCAACGCACTTGCATCAAGTGAGTAGTTATGGGCGCTTCGAATGTGCAGAGCGGTACAGGTTGTTAATCCACAACGAGTTAGAGTTGACAGATCGTTTAGCAACTACAATCATGTCAGAGCACTTCAGCACTCCACTAAATCTGCCGTCAAGACAGGGACTTATTGCAATCCCGACCTCGTGCAAACTGCTACTCGTTTGCCATGACGAGAAAGCCACTGCGACACTTCTCATGCTCAAGGCTGGTGGGTGGATTTTTGTTTTTATTCATTTAGGACCTCTGTATAACCTATCAACTAGATTTAGAGGCCTGCAACCCAGGGCGCGATGCGCATGAGGGGAAGACCGGGGGACAGACCGAGAGCGGCCTGCATAAAGGAGGAGCTAAAAGCTCAACCTGTACATGTAGATGTGGATCGGCGCAAGTTCTTGATTGTTCAATCCGCCCGCCCACATTTGGTCTTCAATGAGTAAATTCACCCTGAAAATCGCGTCATAGGGCGATGCAAATGGAAATTCTTGTGATTTTTCACTGGCATCAAGTTTGCAGTGGGCGTGTACAAGTTTTTACTGCTTCATGATACCGCAATCCAAGGTATAACTATTTACTGTCCACTGCTTGCCTAGGTGCTTTTGTGAATACCTGCATGCCCCATTTTCTCCCATGATGCAATCGACATGGATATAAAAATCAAGACGCCTCGACAAACTTTTCAATATCAAAATTAATGGGCAAGACAGAACTCGTCGGTGAGACGTGCTCAAGCCTTTCCGTCGAGTCTGTTGTGATAGAGGATAAGCTCGCGCGCAAGCTGAGCTCCCGCCAGGTATCAATGATCGCCATCGCGGGCGTCATTGGCACAGGATTGTTCTTAGGTACCGGTAAGAGTCTTGTTAATGCCGGCCCGGCCTCTCTTTTGATCGGCTATCTGATTATTGGCGTTGTTGTCTACGAAACTATGCTCTGCTTGGGTGAAATGGCTACCTTTATGCCTGTTGCAGGTTCGTTTTGCACGTACGCTTCTCGTTTTATCGACCCGGCTGTGGGATTTGCCATGTACTGGAACTATTGGTTCGGTGCCGGCGTCTCAGTCGGTAGCGATCTCACTGCCCTGGAACTGGTGCTCAAGTACTGGAATATCAAAGCTCCAGGTTGGTCTATTGCGCTGATTTTTTGGGTGTTTTTGCTTTTCACTAACATTTTCACCGTTAGAGCCTACGGTGAAGTCGAGTACTGGCTCTCGCTACTCAAAATTGTCGCGGTGGTAATCTTTTTGATTCTTGGTATTGTTGTCAATGCTGGCGCAAACACTGACCACGAATACCTTGGCTTCAAGTACTGGCACCTTGAGGGGGCGCCTTTTGTCCACGGCTTTAAAGGGTTTGCCACTGTCTTTGTTACTGCCTCGTTTGCCTACGCCAGTACTGAGAGCCTGGCCATCTCCGCAGGTGAGGCGAAAAACCCACGTGTTACTATCCCTCGTGTGATACGCACAGTATTTTGGCGTATTCTATTCTTTTACGTCTTCTCAGTCTTTTTCATCGGCATCAACGTGCCCTACACCTGGCCCAAACTTAGCACCGGGAAAACAGCCGTCTCACCCTTTACTATTGTATTCCAAAGAGCTGGGTCAGTTGCTGGTGGCTCCTTCATCAATGCAGTGATTGTCACCTCTGTTATAAGTGCCGGTAACCATGGTGTGTACGCCGGAACACGCCTTCTCTACAGTCTTGGTGCTCACGGAATGGCGCCCAAGTTGTTTTCCAAGACAACTAAAAGAGGGGTACCCTGGGCAGCCCTTTTAGCTACCTGGCTTTTGAGTGGTCTCTTTTTCGGTAGTTCCTTTATTGCCACTGGAACTCTGTGGAGCTGGCTCCAAGCCTTGAGTGGTATCTCCAAGGAGATCTCGTGGCTATGTATCGGTGTGTCGTCGCTGAGGTTCAGGGCTGGTATTAAAGCGCAAGGTAAAGAGCACGAGCTGGTATTCAAGAATTGGACTTACCCTTGGGGCCCCAGAATCCAAGTTGTTGTGCTGGTGTTCATTTTACTCGTTCAAGGTTGGTCCTCATTCGCCCCATGGGACGTAGCGAGCTTTTTCCAAAATTACATTGAGTTGATCATTTTCCCCATCATGTGGGTGGCCTGGAAGTACTTCAAAAAGACAAATTTTGTCCGCGCCGATACAATGGACCTGGTGAGCGATGTCTACGTCGATACCGAGGAGGATATTGAAGACACACGCGTGCAGCAGTCCCTTCCACTTTGGCGTAAGGCTGTGGGCTATTTCGCCTGAATTTAGCCTATTGAGATGATGTATCGTGCTTGATCTCAGTGAGCGTCGTTGCAGCCATAATATGCTAGCTATTGGTGCTTTTTTCATAGCTTTATGTAGTATTTGAGACCGTCGAACTAGACAATCTGGTCGATGCGTTCAAATTACGGCTAGCTGCCCCCTTGTCTCGACCCTAGTGTCCAGCCCCCACGAGCCTGCGACGCGTATAAAACTTGATGCTAGTGCTAAATTGGGGGTTGAAATTATTTCAATGCCTGACTCTTGGTGGGCCAAAGATGGAATTTCACTAAGCTATTTTTGTGGGTGAGCCATAGGCGTTAGTTTGCACCCACACCACAGTACTTAGATTTGAGGCCGGCATTAAACTAGCTCATCAGATTGGTTGGTGTAAGGGTATCCGATATACACCTGAACACTCATCTCTACTCCATGTGCAAGATGCTCATCTTATCCACAGCTTTACAGTCGCTTTTTTATCTCAGGGGAAGCCGGCAGTTTACAATGATAAAAAGTCACACTACAATCCTATGTAGAGTTGCTATGAAAAGAAAACACTGCAATTGATGAGCTTCAGCGTCTAGAGGAAGAGTTGCCTTTGGATCTGTTTACCAGCTTGCTCGTACCAACGACCATCAAAATCAACCCATGGCGTGATGCTACCTACCCTTTAACAGGCCATTGCTGCCCACAAGACCAAGAGTAAGGCTCATGCTAGAAGCGGAGTCAGAAGTGGAGCCAGCGCGAAGGTGAACTTGTCCATTTTGAGGAAAGTTCGCACACTTATGGGTTGTGATTCTACCCATGGGTGTGCGGACCTTTCTTAAGCTGGACAAGCGAATACAAAGAGTACGCCAAAGGGCCTTGGCGTTGCGATGGAGCAAGAAGCAAAAAAGATTTCCGCCAAGACCAGCAGTTGGCTATTTGATTTTGCTGGCTTGCAGACAAACTGGAGCCAGGATGGGCCGCCCCGTTAAAAAAAGCGTCGCCGGCTCGTAAAGGTAGAGTCGCCCAAGAAGAGCGCCATCAGAGAAATTGAGGAGCGGCTTGCTAAACTCAAAACAAAAGTTGCAGGGCCACCAAAAACTAAAAAGGACCTTAAAGCCCAAAAGCCACCTGCCAATGCGACCATAACGGAAACTTCGCGTTTCATTGCAAGTGTGCAAGCAAATAAGGACCGCGATTTCTTTTTCTGCAGCAGGGAGGGCCTCGCTTGGTGTGCCTCGGAGTTGGTGAAAGATCCTGCTTCTCTTTGATCTTTGTGTCGAGCGCATTGCAAAAATCTCAATGGCTTGATCGTATCAACAGCGCGAGTAGAGTGGTAATGGTAGGCGAGGAGATCCCCCGATCGATGGGGTACGACGTGGTGGTTTGCTCGGGAGCCGCCAATATTCTACTTCACCATTCAGATTGGACAAAAACGTCGTTGGCGATTCAAAGTTCCGCACAAAAGCTTTACCTGAGTAGATGCAGCCCATCCTAGGTTAGCGATTTGTTTGTTACTCGGGGGTGTGAAGTGATACAGAAGCACTTGCCAACAATTTCGAGCACCAAGATACAATTCAAATGCCACAGGCTCCTATGGTCTCGCTATTCAGCGGTTTGCCAAAAGCTTCCCTACGGCTACCCTGTGTGGTACCCGCCTCAACCGCCTGAAGTACCTACTGCATCGAAGCTACCGCGCTTCAACACCTCCTCGCTGTCCAACCTCGAGGGCCAACGCCGGCTCTTTGTTTTGTGCTCTCGCTCCGATTGCTGACACTGGTACCGACCGGTTAAGGGCGCCTTTGGCCACACCGAAATACCCCACACCAGCAGCTCGACAGCTCGGTACCAGCTGGACCACTCTCGATAGAATCAAGCTGGTACTTCGCCTCGCGCAGCTTTCGCCGCAACAACCGCTCAGTGCAGTGGGGAGTAGACAGTTACTCGTAAGCTGTAAGGTACATTATTTGAGCCCCTATCACTTGAGCTCTTTGCCGCCTCAGCTGCTTCGATGAGGCAGCCAGGTAGGCGGCGGCACGAGCCTGGCAAAAACTTTGAGGGCTGTAGCACTAATATAGCTCAATAATTGCCTTTCGGTCTGCCCCATCATGGACCCACATGTCAGCATGCGCCTGTTATGCGTGCGTGGCGCGCGCTTGAGTGGCGGCAATTGCCGCCAGCTCGGCTAAATGGCGCGTAGAAAAATTACTGGGCGCAGAACACCAAGCCAGGAACCCTGATAATTCCTGGCGCGTCTCAACGATTTTGTGGGGTATAACTAATTCCTGTGGGGGGTTGGACGGCCTAGACCGTCGATGACATATGGCTGTCAACCAATCGCAGCAGTCGCATATGCAAGACGCGCCTGAGCGAACATGGGGCGTAGCCAAAAGTTTCCAAACTAACAATTCAACGCCATCGGCTTCTTGAGATTTATAAATTCGAATTTGATGCGCAACCTGCGGGGATCCGCGGGGTCAATTATGCAAGCCATTCATGCATGCGTGACCGCTGGCCTGTTTCAACAGCGTTGAGCAGACAAAACCACACCAAATATACGGTAAATTATAGCTGGATAAAGCCCATTAGTCGTGAATGCTGCAAATTCCGACACTGATTGCCTCCGCGGGACTTGAGCGGCCAGCTGTCGAGCACCAAGCCGCCACTTTGAGGCATGCACGTGCCAAGACCCAAACAATTCACTTAAGTGCAACAATCTGAGCCCAATTTTTCAGATTGAATTTCAACCCTCAAAGCAATTTCCGGATCGCAACCTGCAGGTCCATGCAGGGCAGATCTAGACTCGAGCTTAGCAATGCATGTACAAGCACTATATATATGAGGAGCTGAGCGCTTTTGGACTAGCATGTCTGACAAGAAAGTTTACACGTCGCACAACGGTTGCCCCGTTTTCAACCCTTACGCCAGTCTTCAGATTGGCAAGCCCGGCCCTTTGCTGCTGGGTGATCCCCACATGATTGACTTGATTGCGCACTTTGACCGCGAGCGCATTCCCGAGCGTGTTGTGCACGCCAAGGGCGGTGGTGCTTACGGTGAGTTTGAGGTTTTGGACGATGTCTCCGACCTTACCACCGCCAAGTTCCTCCACGGCGTCGGTAAAAAGACCAAGCTGGTCACCCGCTTCTCGACCGTTGGTGGTGAGAGCGGCTCGCCTGACGCTGCCCGTGACCCTCGCGGATTTTCCGTCAAGCTCTACACCGAGGAGGGCATCATTGACTGGGTCTACAACAACACCCCCGTTTTCTTCATCCGCAACCCCACCAAGTTCCCCCTGTTTATCCACACCCAAAAGCGCAACCCTCAGACTCACCTGAAGGATGCCACCATGTTCTGGGACTATTTTGTCAACAACCAGGAGGCTCTGCACCAGGTCATGATTCTGTTTAGCGACCGCGGTACTCCTCGCGACTGGCGCCACATGCACGGCTACTCTGGCCACACCTACAAGTGGATCAAGCCCGACGGCAGCTTCAACTTTGTGCAGATCCATCTCAAGAGCGACCAGGGTATCAAGAACTGGACCAACGAGGAGTCGGTTAAGGTCGGTGGTGAGAACCCTGACAACGCCCAGCAGGACCTGTTTGAGGCTATTGAGCGCGGCGAGCACCCCAGCTGGACCTGCTACGTGCAGGTTATGAGCCCCGAGGAGGCCAAGAAGCAGAACTTTAGCGTCTACGACCTCACCAAGACCTGGCCTCAGAAGGAGTTCCCCCTGCGCCGCTTTGGCCGCTTCACCCTCAACAAGAACCCCGAGAACTACTTTGCCGAGATTGAGCAGGTTGCCTTCAGCCCTGGCAACACTGTGCCTGGCTGGGAGCCCAGCTTTGACCCTGTTTTGCAGGTGCGCCTGTTCTCCTACAACGACACCCAGCGTCACCGCCTCGGCCCCAACTTTGACCAGATCCCTGTCAACCGCTGCCCCGTGGCTCACAACCCGTTCTTGCGCGATGGTGCTATGAACGTTACCGGCAACTACGGCTCCCTGCCCAACTACCCCTCGTCGTTTGTGCCTAACGAGTACTCGCAGCAAAAGAACATTGTGCCCAGCGCAACTAAGCAGACCGAGACCTGGGACGGCCCCGCTGAGCTCTTTGAGTGGGACATCACTGGCCCTCAGGACTATGCCCAGTGCGCCGCCATGTGGGAGATGTTTGGCAAGACCAACCAGCAGGACGCTCTCGTGCACAACGTCTCTGTGCACGTTGTCAACGCCCGCTCCGAGACCCAGGAGCGCGTGTTTGACATGTTCTCCAAGGCCTCTCCCGAGCTCGGCAAGCGTATTCGCGAGGCCACTCTGCAGGAGAAGGCTAAGCTCTAAGTATATATTAATTGATTGTTTTTGCGTTGTGGGGTGTGCTTGTTGCTTAAAATTTAGAGCGGGTGTATCTGTGTGGATACTATCCATCTTGTCCTTGGTTCGATTTTTGTCCGCCCTTCATTGCACCTCCTAAATGCGGATGCGCACGAAACACCAAGTGCTAGACACCAAGTGATAGTCGTTCCGCCTCGTCCGATCATCTCGAGTTAACATCATCATCTATAAATATAGGTTATCATCAATTTAACCTGGGGCTGATTCCAGCTGTGGCCAAGGGGGTTCCTTGTAAAGCCCCAATGAAGCCCCACCGCACCGGCACTACTCTCTGGCATCACTCAGAGACTTGAGAACACTCATGTGTACTCTGCGGTGCATAAAACCTTCCCAGTTTGCGTACAAACTAACCAGATCTTGGACGCACTCGACAACCTGCTCGAGGTCAAGTGAGCTCTTTCCAAGGTAAGCACTCAACTTTTCCACCCGTGCCTTGATCTGGTCTGGTCCCCTTGCCCCGCGCAAAAGCTGTGGTCGAAGAACAAGCGTGATGTATACGCTCGCAGTGGCCACAATGTACGGGGCGTAGAGGAGGGGAATGTCGCTGGCGTACGAGTCGTTGATGACTGCAGTAATGCCCTGGTACTCATCAGCGTTCAAGACAAGAAGTGAACTCCACTCGCTCATGCTCTGATGCAGCATCTGGAGCGAGCGGTACGGATGGTACACGACGAGAGCACTCTCGAGTTCCGCGATCATACAGAACTCGCACTCGGCAATATTCGAGGCATCGCTT
This sequence comes from Wickerhamiella azymoides, assembly GCA_030563245.1. Lineage (NCBI taxonomy): Eukaryota > Fungi > Ascomycota > Dipodascomycetes > Dipodascales > Trichomonascaceae > Wickerhamiella > Wickerhamiella azymoides. Next base: position 104,110 of record JAKUBN010000017.1, on the reverse strand, counting down.
GGCATAAGCTCGCTCCACAAAACGCGGGCCTCGTTGCACACCGTGAGGATGTGCTGGGGCAGTTCCTCGGCCTTGCAGGCCACGTAGACTGCGGTGGCCACGAGCAGAAAAATGTTGATTTCGTTGAAGCCAATCCGTGTAAAAAGCCTCAAAAGATACACGTGGGCAGTGCTAATCACCCGCTGTCGCACGTTGAGACGCTGGCCGAGCGCCTGAGCCAGGTTAAAGATGTATATGCGGAGGTGCGGATCCCAACTGTGCAAACTGTTTGAGCCCGAGTCGTTCAGCTGTATTTGATTTCGAGCCTGCTCTAGCTGTGCGCGAGTGAATTTCCAGCTCTTGCGTTGCGTAGATTTCCAGTAATTGCTAGACATTCATCCATGACGAAGCACCGAGGCGAGATTCGCAGTTGATGGCAGCGATGAAATTGATTTTTCGAGAGGCCACAACATGAGCGAGAGAAATTATAGATATGAATATTCAAACTATGATGGAATTGAGCAGAGTATACTGGGATTCAACGGCTTGTTGGCTCAGCAGCGAGCAGATCTGAGCTGGACCACCCAGCAACCACTGGCGATTAGCGGCGTCGAGCAAGCGAATGGAGCCGAGCCTTGGTCACAACCGCATATTTGCAGTGCATCGAATTGCTAAGTGTATTTCTAATCACCGCGTGACGCGTGGCGTGCGCAGATCAGCGCAGCCTCACAACGGAAATCCGGGGAATATTTCAAATTCGTGCTAGTCCTTGAAAAACTCAGTTCATACCGACAAAGGAGCACAGAGCGTGGATACCCTGGAAACCCCCGCAATTTGAACTGGCTCTTGACTACGCTTTATACCTCGTCGCGCCCCGCCATGCATCAACAAACCAAACACAAAACAATCATACATAAACTCATATCTAGGGGGAACAGACTGTTTGGACATAAAAAAATTAAGCTTGGTCTCTCGTGGCAACTATCGCCGTTTCCGCGGATATGCTGCCTGGACCCCAGTGTAGCCCCTGCGGCATGCATCGAGATGCGTAAGTGTGCATCTCATATCACGTGCACTTGTGCCTTTGGCACTGTTTGCGGGCCGGTGCAACATTGAAAAAGATCCCCTCCGAGGAAATAACCCTTACCTATTTGCTGGCTTGAAATTGAGTCCGTTACGCCTCTGAGGGAAGAGTGATAAGCGCGGGGCACGTGCATAAGCATGCATGAAGAAATGTCACGGGGATGTTCGTATTACAAGCCTATAAAAAGTACGGTCGTTGACCCATACCGGCATGTCTCCCACTTCAGCAGCCATTGCCCCCGAGGCGGTCCCTCATGTAGCCCCTCAGGCCATCAACCGCAAGGGCTTTGCCCCTAGCACTGGCTTCAACAACAAGCTCACTCCTCCCCGCGGCGATGAGGTTAAGGATGTGCTGCAGGACCTCGAGGATGAGCCTGCCAAGCACGATATCTCCAAGTTGACTTCGGCGTTTGAGATCACCTCGCTCTATAAGGACCTCATTGCCACCGACTTTAAGAAGCAGGACGAGGAGCCCACCTCCTACAAGTTTGACTACCTGCGCCCGAGTTTTCCTGATATCCGTGAGCCCCCTCTGGAGTTCGTTGAGGTCGAGGATGTAGGTGTGCGCGCCGACCCCAAGTTCACCTCGCTGCTCCAGTCTGTTGACGAGGTCGAGCACTTGACCCCCAAGATCGGTACTGTGCTGCACGGACTTCAGCTCGGAAACCTGAGCAATACCCAAAAAGATGAGCTCGCTCGCCTTGTTGCTACTCGCGGCGTTGTGGTTGTGCGCGATCAGCAGGCGTTTGACATCCACCAGCAGCTGGCTCTCGGTCGCCACTGGGGACCTCTGCACCGCCACGCTACCACTTCAGTGCCCAAGGGCCACGTTGAGGACCCGAGCTTGCTTGATGTGCACGTGGTGTGGGGCGATGAGGGCCGTGTGCCCGGCAGCGGCTTCTCCCAAGAGCACCTATGGCATTCCGACGTTTCCTACGAGAAGCAGCCGCCCTCGTACACAATGCTCAAGCTACTCCAGGGCCCGCCTACTGGTGGTGACACCTCGTGGACCTCCAACTATGGTATTTACGATCAGCTGAGCCCTGCCCTGCAGGAGTACCTCGAGAAGCACGAGGCAATTCACTCTGCTGTCGAGCAGGCCAATGACTCGCGCCGTGCCGGCAAAACTGTGCGCCGCGAGGCCGTGGTCACTCGCCACCCCCTCGTGCGTACCAACCCCGTGACCGGCCACAAGCACCTCTACGTTAACTCGGGCTTCATCAGGTCTATTGTTGGTGTGCCCACCGTTGAAAGCGAGGCCATCTTGGGCCTGCTCAACAAGCTCATTTCTACCGACGTCAACAACACCATCAGGTGGAAGTGGCGCGAGGGCGATGTGGTGATTTGGGACAACCGCAGCACTGTGCACTCGGCCTCGTGGGGCTTTTACCCTCACCGTCGCCACGCTGTGCGCGTCACTACTGTCGGTGAGCGTCCTTACTTTGACCCCAAGGGTACCTCTGAGCAGGAAACGATCGACAAGGCTCTGGGGATCCTGAGTCTCGACAAGGACGGTTCCAAGCAGGGCAACTACAATGACTGAGAAAATTGATGAGTAGATGATATATATTTATGAGATGTTAAGTGATGAGGAGCTGCTTGTGACTGGGCTCTCTTGGCACAGTGCGCAGCCAGAGCCACCCCAAAGCCGTATAGCTGAGAAGTTTTGGCTATCAGGGGGGTCTTAAAAGTCCTATAAGCTAAACAGTCTATTGCATAAGTCTGGCAAGAGGGTATGTATGGTGCAGGCGCACCCTGCTCTCAGGTCTGACAAGACGCTGTTTATGGTTGCAGACATAAAAGCTAGGCGCAACGTGCACTCCAGGCAAGAGCTGCCAAAATCTAAAACCAATTAAAGATGTAAAAGCAAAAATTAAATCAAAATATCTATCTAAAACAGCATGAGCACGGCAAACGCAGCAAACACAGATCCAGCCTTCTTTGTGGCAAGGTTGGCGGGCGAGACACCACTCCAGGCAGCCTCAGTGGTTCCAGAAGCAGATGTGCCACTGTTACCAGAGCCCGAAGCTGAGCTAGGGATGCTAACAGATGTAATCTTCTCCGAGGCGGCAGGTACAACGCCAGCGCCGTTAGAGCCACTAGAGCCAGAACCGCTAGAACCGTTAGAGCCAGAGCCACTGGAGCCGCTGGAACCGTTAGAGCCATTCGAGCCATTAGTGCCGGTGGAGCCACCGGTGGAGCCATTACTGCTAGAAGTGCCGGCAGAGCCGCTGGAGCCATTGGAGCCGTCGGAGCCAGCGGAGCCAGAGCTGGAGCTGGTGGTGCCACTAGAGCCACTTCCAGAGCTAGCAGAGCCGGTGGCCGAAGCCTCGTCGCAGGCAGTGCAAACAGTGGCAGTGTCAGTCTCCGTCTCAGTGCTATACTCGGTCACCCACACATCACTAGAAGGAGCCTCGGTAGTAGTAGCGGGGGCAGCAGTCTCAACAGAGGTGGCCTCAGTAGCAGTGCCAGGGGCAGTTGTCTCAGTGGCGGCCTCAGTGGCAGAGCACTCGGTGCAGATAGTGTCAGTTGTGGCAAGAGTGACGGCGGTAGTGACAGACTCAGTGACGTAGGTGGTCTCATCGCTGGAGGCAGAAGCACCAGAGCCGGAACCGTTAGAGCCGGAGCCGTTAGAGCCGGAGCCGCTAGAGCCGGAGCCGTTAGAGCCTGAAGCAGTGCCAGGGGCAGCAGTCATAGTGGCGGCCTCAGAGGCAGAGCACTCGGTGCAGATAGTCTCAGTTGTGGCAAGAGTGATGGCAGTGGTGGCAGACTCAGTGACGTAGGTAGTCTCATCGCTGGAGCCAGAAGCACCAGAGCCGGAGCCGTTAGAACCAGAGCCGTTAGAACCAGAGCCGTTAGAACCAGAGCCGTTAGAACCAGAGCCGTTAGAACCAGAGCCGTTAGAACCAGAGCCGTTAGAACCAGAGCCGTTAGAATCAGAGCCGCTGGATCCGGAGCCACTAGAGCCCACTGAGCCGCTAGCTGTGCTAGACTCAGGGCCGCTGGTGGCGCTAGGACCACCAATGGTAGTGAAGAAGGTCGAGACCGTGGTGCTCTCGCTGGGGGCGCCGGTCGCAGTAGAAGAGGCGTGGGCCTCGCACTCGGTGCACTCAGTGGTAGTAAAGTCTTCAGTAAGAGTGCTGTACTCAGTCACGTAGGTAGTAGAGTCCTCGGAACTAGGAGTGGTGGCAGGACTGGAACCTGCGCCAGTAGACTGGGCGTCAGAGACAGTGCTGTACTCAGTGAGGTAGCTGTAGCCGGTCCACTCGCCAGAGCCGGAGGCAGAGGCAGAGCTAGGGACGCTAGGAGCAACAGTGGTGTAAGTAGTCAAGTAGGTAGTCTCACCTTCGCTGCACTCAGGGGTAACAGTCTTCTGAATAGTGACCACAGTCGAGGCGGGAAGAGTTACAGTGACGACAGGGGTGTTGACAGTGTAAGTGATAGTGCAGCTAGGACCTGCGCAGGCAAGGGTGGTGGTCAAAGTCGATAAAATGGTGGTGGTGCTAGGAGTTACGGTAGTAACAATGCTGTCAAAGACAGTGGTGGCAGCAACAGGGGCAGTCTTAGTGACGGTGACATAGTCGGTGTAAGTACACATACCAGCGGCGGTTGTACCCTCTAGGGCATCATTACCAGTCGTGCAAGCAGCAGTGTAGGTGGTCGGCACAGTAGAAGTGTAAGTGGACCAGGGAGTAAGAGTAGAGGTGACCTGAGTTGTGGAAGTAATGGTCTGGAAGTGAGTCTCCTCTTTAGTGGTAAGATCAGTCACAGTGATAGTGCAGTCCTTTCCAGTGCAGCTAGAGAATATGGTAGTAGGTACAAGGGAGGTAACAGTGTCAAGCGAGGTGATGGTCGACAGCTCAGTAACAGTGGAGGGGCTGAGGGTGACCTCAGACACGATCGTAATGGGCTGCAAGATAGTAGTGGGTACAGTGGTGGGTAGAGTAACCTCAGACACAACAGTAGTAGGCACAGTGACGGGCAGAGTAACCTCAAACGAGGTGGTTACAGTGCTGTAAACAGTAGTAGGTACCGAGGCAGTGTAAGTAGTGTAGTCAGTGGTAAACACGGTGACAGAGTTGGTCGAGATTGCGCTCGTGATAACAGTGCTAAGCAGAGTAGTAGTGGCGGACACAGTGGTGGGTACCTCAGACATAACCGTGGTGGGTACCTCAGACACCACCGTGGTAAGCACCTCAGAAACAACCGTCGTAGGCACCTCAGACACAACCGTAGTCTGCTCCAAGACAGTAGTGGAAATTGTAGTAGGCACTGTGGTGGGCAGAGTAACGTCAAAGGTGGTGGACACAGTATCGTAAATAGTAGTAGGAACCGATGCAGTGTAAGTGGTGTAGTTAGTGGTAAACACAGTGACAGAATCGGTCGAAATAGCGGTCGTGAGCACAGTGCTAAGCTGAGTGGTAGTGACATAGTCGGTAACGGGCGAGGCGGTAATAGTGAACACCTGGGTAGGGCCGGCAACAGTAGTGGTCTCGACAACGGTAGAGCCCTCAAGAGTAGAGACTACGGTCTCTGTGATCTCGGAAAGAGTAGTGTTGGCCCAAGCAGAAACAGTAGCAGTAGAGGCTTCAGCAGACGACACGTAGGTCGTGGTGTAAGTGACAAAGTCGGTCAAGTACGAAGTGAGGACCTCGTCAGTAGTCAGTGTAGTGGTGACCTGCTCAGCAGGAGCAGTCACAGTGACAGTGCTCACCTCAGTGCTAGTCTGGTAGAAGGTCGTCACGTACGTGCTGGGGGTAGGAGTAATCTCCGAGGTGGAAATAGTGGTAGTCAAGGTAAGAGTGACGGTACTAGCTTGAGGAGTGAGGGTAGTGGTGAGAACCTGAGGGGTAAGAGTGTAGGTAGTGTACAAAGTCTCGTAAGAAGTGGTCTCAATGTCTGTAACGAGCGTTGAGGTGGTGATAGAGGGTGCCTCAGTCACGGTAGTGGTCACAGGGGGAAGCTCAGTAGTGATAGTCGCGGTCACAAACGCAGTGGTGATAATCTCAGTCTCAATGGTCTCGCTGATGGTCTCGTACACAGTAGTGCTAGCAGCACCAGGGGGGCCAACTGTGGTGACAATGGTAGTAGGGGGCAGAGCAGTGGTCAGGGTGACCTCCTCGGTAGAAGTAACAGTGAGAGTTTTATCAGAGGCACTCGAGTAGATAACAGTAGTCTGAGAGATCACCTCAGTAACCGTGCTAGCAGGCAGGGTAGTAAGATAAGTAGTGGTGACGGCCTCAGCAGTCTGGAGCGAGGTGACAGTCACAGCAGGAACAGTGACCAAGGAAGAAATCTCCTCAGTGCTAGTCAAAGTAATAGTGCTGGCAGCACCAGTAACAACATTGGTCTGAGTCTCGGTAACAACGCTGGTGACAACAGATGCAGGCAGAGTTTGAGTAACCTCAATGGTCTGTGCAGGCTGAGTGATGGTCACTTCAGCTGTGCTCGCGGGCTGGGTAACGTACACAGTGTTAAGGTCGGTGTTGGTAACCACAACAGTAGAGCCCTGCTCAGTGATAGTCTTGGTGTTGAGCTCGGTCTCGACGCTGGTAATTGTAGAGGCGGGGAGAGTGGAAGTGACAATATCAGTGACAATGGGAGCGGTGAGAGTGCTGGTAATGGTGACGGCAGGCAAAGTAGAGTAGTCAGTACTGTAAACAGTGCTAGTGATTACGGTAGAGCCACCCTTGATGGTTGAGACGTCAGTGACGCTCTCAGTGATGATCTGTGTGGTAACGGCAGACACAGTCTCGGTAATGGCAACAGTCTCAGCAGGAAGGGTGCTGGTAACCTTGACCGTGTTGGCCGGGTAGGTAGAGTACTCGGTAGTGTAGACCGTCTGAGTGACGTAGACGTCGCTGCCAGCCACAGTGGTCAGAACCTCCGAGGTCTGAGTCTGGATAATAGTCTCAGTGGAAGCCTCAACGGTAGAAGTAACGACAACAGTAGAGGCAGGGCTTGTGGTGTAGACAGTGCCAGGGGGCAGAGTAACTACTTGAGTGCGCTCAGTAGTGTATGTAACCGTCGCAACACTGGGGACCAGCTCGGTAGTGTAGGTAGAGTATTGAGTGTTGACCACAGTCACGGTACTTGCAGGCAGGGTTTGTGTAACAGCCACAGTCGAAGGCTGCTCAGTGACAGTGACGCGCACAGTGGATGCAGGCTGTGTGATGTAGCTGGTGTCCACCACAGTACGAGTGGAAGTAACAGGGCCGGCAGTAGCAGTCGACACAACAGTAGAGTACTCAGTGTTGAACTGAGTAACAGTGGAAACAGGCTGTGTGACGTAGTTAGTGTTGACGATAGTGAGAGTGGAAGTAACTGGACCGGCAGTAGCAGTCGACACAACGGTGGAGTACTCGGTGCTGAATTGAGTGACAGTGAAAGCAGGCTGAGTGACCAAGCTGGTGTCGACTACAGTGCGAGTAGAAGTAACCGGTACGCCTGCAACGGTCGACACAATGGTAGAGTATCTAGTGCTGTACTCAGTGGCACTGGAAGCGGGCTGAGTGACGTAGTCGGTGTTGACGACAGTGCGGGTGGAGGTGACAGGACCAGCAGTAGCAGTCGACACAACCGTAGAGTACTCAGTGCTGTACTGAGTGACAGTGGAAACAGGCTGTGTGACGAAGTGAGTGTTGACGATCGTGAGAGTGGAAGTAACCGGACCGGCAGTAGCAGTCGACACAACGGTGGAGTACCTAGTGTTGTACTGAGTGACAGTGGAGGCCGGAATGGTCGAAGTAACAACGCTAGTGACAGCAGGAGCCGTAATGGTGGTCACGCTCACCTGAGGGGTGAGCGTGGTGTAAACAGTGCGCTCAGAGTACGACGTAACGGTGGAAGCGCTGCCCCGAATGGTGGTAGTGACAAGGTTAGTCTGGGTAACAACATCAGTAATGGTCGAAGCACTGATGGTGTCAGTGACGTAGACAGTGCGCTGGGGCAGCACCTCGGTAGTGATCGACGTCTGCGCGGGCAGAGTCGAGACCTCGGTAATATACTCAGTGTTGGTGACAGTACCGGTGGTGCCGGGCTGAGTGGTCTTGTAGGTACTGACAGCAGTGCTGATGTAGGTAACAAGCTCGGTCATGGTAACAGTCTCAGAAACAGCAGGCTGGGTGACAGTGACACGGATGGTAGAAGCAGGCAGGGTCGAGACGACAGTCTGGTACAGAGTTGAGACCTCAGTACGGGTAGTGCCCTGCTCAGTGATGTAGTTAGTGCTCAGCTCAGTGCTGGTAGCAGTGACAGTGCTGGCCTCAGCAGTCGAGGTAACAACCTGAGGGGTGACAGTCGAGTAGCGAACACTGGTGATAACTTGAGGAGTCAGAGTAGTGCGCACAGTGTAGCTGGTAGCGCTGGTCACAGTAGTCACCACGGTAGAAGCAGGCAAGGTGGTGGTACGCACAGTTGTCTCAGTAGCAGTAGCAGTAGCAGTAGCAGTAGTAGGAACAGTGGTGCGCACGGTGTAGGTGGTGGCACGCACTGAAATCTCCGTAGTGGTGAAATCCTCAGTCAAGGTAGTAGTAAGGGTCTCAAGACTAGTCTGGTAGGCAGTCGACAACGACGTGTAGGTGCTAGTCACCGGCTTGGTGAGGGTCACAGTGGTAACCTTACCAGGCTGGGTAACAGTAGAGGTGACAGTGCCAGGGGTCAAAGTCGTGACGTATGTCGAGGTCTTCGCAGGCAGAGTCAGGGTAACAGTGCCAGCAGACTGAGTGTAAGTAGCATAGCTAGGCACAGTGACGGTGTCAGTAACATAGTAAGTCGAACCAGGCAGCGAAGTCACATAGGCGCTAAAGAACGACTCGGTGTCGGTAACTGTAATGTATCCAGGAGTCAAAGTGGTGACCTGACCCGGCAGAGTCTTGGTGCGAGTAATCGTCTGAGGCGCGCCAGTAGCAGTAACAACCATAGTCTCCACCCGGGTGGCAGTGCTAACATCAATCTCTGTAGAGGTCGAAATATCAATCTCGGTCATGGTGCTAATCTCAACGTTTGTGAGGGTGCTCACCGAGACCTGAGTCTTGACTCCACCGCCAGGAGCAGTGTAGGTGACAGTAGCAGTGTTTGTAGCATAGTTTGTGACGGTAGTAACAGAGCCCTGCGCCCAAGCAGTAGCGGTAGCAGTCGCAGTCGCAGTCGCAGTCGCAGTCGCAGTCGCAGTCGCAGTAGCATAGTCAGTCTCAGTTTCGTAGTCGGTAGCAGTATCGGTGTTGTAGTCGGTAGCGGTATCGGTTTGGTAGTCGGTAGCGGTATCGGTGTTGTAGTCGGTCTCGGTATCAGGAGCGTACGAAGTGTAGGTGGGGCCAGCCGGCGAGCACTGCGGGGGAGCAGTGTTGCAGGATCCGAACCACTTGTGGAAAGTCTTTTCAACCTTTGAGTTGAACTCCTTTTGATTGGCAAAATGTTTAGACCCCTCAAAATCGAGCTTAAAGTCCTTGTCAAATTTGGCTGTTTGGTAGCAGGCCAAACAGTTTGAGACGTCCTTCATGTTGTCTACCAAACCCGAGCAGCAAGAGCCGGTAAGGCCACACATCGAGCCAAACGTGAGCTGGGTCTCGCAGTGATTCCAGCACTGGGAATCAAGCTTGACGTTAGCCTGGCAGCTGGAGACGCCCCCGGAGTGGCCACCAAAAAGGCCGCCGAGGCCTCCAAGCATACCAAATGTCTTTTTCACCGGCTGGACATTATCAGCAAAGATTGCCTCAATGTCCTTGGTGAAATCCTTTGCGGCAACAAGGCCGAGCAGTAGAGCTGCAGGGATCATTTGATTGAAATTCAATGGTGCGGAACCCTCTATTTAGATGTGCATTAGAGTTCTGCCGTCGGGTGCATATGCAGGTGCAGGTGACACCGGTTGGAGATTAGGATTGACTTGGAATTGCAAAATTGCCAAAGCTAGTCTAATTGAGTTATTCAGAGATTCAATGCGCGGCGTGGCCTGCATGGCGTGTTTGAGACGTGGTGCATGTGGTGGGAGATGGCAGGAGGGTCCGCATGGATGCATCGGCAGGCAGAGTACTGCGGGCGGTTGATGGCACGCGGTGGAGTCTCTGGGCTTGCAGATGCAAATTACGACAAAATAAACACCCAAAACGTGCGCCAAAGGGGCCCATCACCGGCCCTCTCACGTTCGACCCTCTGAGGCTCCGCCCTAACCCTACCCCAGATTCTCCCAAAGCACCCCCTCTAGGCCCCCCTTTCAGGCCCCCTAATCCCCTAGTCCCACGTTAGTATTAAGGTTGCGCTGACATGGAGCAGTCGTTCTCGTCGGTTGTGTCAACCACGAGCGATAACCTGAGCAAGCTGAGCCGGTCTCTGCGGGGCGATGTTGTCGGCAGCGCGCAGTATCAGCAGGCGATGCGCGAGCTGAGTCCTCTCTTCCAGCCGCGGTTCTTTTCGGCAAAAGCAGGGTCCAGCCCGCTTGAATTTGTGCGCACAAGCGTTGGCAAGAAGGTTTCGGTGCTGCCCGACGAGCTTCTGCAGTCGATCCCGCCGCCAAAGGCCAAATATTCGCTTTGGCAGGGCTTTGAAGCCCGGGGCGCCAGTTTGGACAGCTGCGAGGTCCGCAAGGAGCTTGCGGCGACCGAGATTCGGGAAATCGACGAGCACATCAACCGCCTAAAAAAATTAAGGGCCGTGGCGTTTGACCAGGTCGCCCAAATCGAGCAGCAAGAGCGCGCTCTCGAGAAGGCCCAGGGGGCTCAGGGGAGCGCGGGAGCGAGTGCAAACGGTGACAGTCCGACTAAACTCAGCTCTGGTGGCTCGCAGGGCTCTGCGACCTCTCCCCGGCGCCGCGAACGCCGCAAAACACAGCCTACCCTGCAGGCGTTTTACGCCGCCGGGGACAGGATAAAAAGCCTCAAACTGGGCGACACGATCGCTGCGGTCGACTTTGACGTGCCATTTGGAGCTATGGCCGCCGCCGTGGGCAACACAGTGCAGCTGTGGGACCTCAACGGGGAGCTGCTGGCCAGCCACGAGGTGCCGGCTAGCGTGCGGTGCGTGCAGCTGCGGGACGCCATTGTGGCAGGGTCAAGCGATGCAAGCCTCCGCATTTACGGCGACAGCTCTGAGCACCTCCTCCAGGGCCATATTGAGCCCGTGACGTGCGTTGATTGGGACGCAGTGGGGAGTGCTCCCAGCGTGGTTTCCGGCAGCGACGACAAGACGCTGCGGCAGTGGGACCCCGAGACGGGCCGGTGCATTCAAGTTCTTGACGTTTTGAGCGCCGGAAGGCGCCTCGCGGCGCCGCAGTTCTGCACCCAACTTTGGGGCCCCACGGCTCCCTCGGTCGGCGCCATCCAGCACCGCGGAGCCGCGCTGGCCGCAGGCACCGCAGACGGCGTTGTCCGTCTCTGGGACCTCCGAGCGGGCTCGGTGGTGCGCACTCTGCCGGGCCACATGGGCCCCGTGACCGGCCTCAAGTTTGACGATTCCCAGGTCGTTTCGGGGTCCCTCGACAAGAGCGTGCGGGTGTGGGACCTCCGCACGTCCATGGTCCTCGATACCTGGGCCTATAATGCCCCGATCGTCTCGCTACATCTCGACGCAGCCAAGGTTGTGTGTGCCACGGGCGAGCCGCTTGCGCACGTCTACAACCGCAAAACAAAGCAGCACCTGAGTGTTGGGCCCGGTGATAGTGAGCCGGACGCCGCTGGAATCTCGGCAATCTGCCAAAAGAGCGGCTATCTCGTCGAGGGCCGCGTTGACGGCTCGCTCGGGGTCTGGGCTTGTTAGCGTGGAGCGTGCGCGTCACTGGCGTTTAATAGGCGCTAGAGTCTAATTAGCATAAATAAATACATTGTCCTTTGGTGAGTGGTAGAAGGTGGACCTTTTTTGGACCTTTTGGTGAGGTGGTATCGAGAAAGCGTTATCTCGAGGCCCTGGCCGTCTCGGAGTCCTCTTTTGTGTCTGCACTAAGGCCCTGACGGTGTGCAGGGCACCCTAAAAGCTGCGGAGCGGCAACTGTGAGCGCCGAGACGGCCGCAGTAGCGTAAAACATCGAGGTCGTCAACGACTTGCGGGTGGCTCCTCTAATGTGCATTGGGAGCGTGGTGATTGGATTTTTCAGATTTGGGCGTGGTCTGCTTAGTCACGACCATCGGTCACGCCCATCGGTGACAAATTTTCCAGCGAGCGCGAGATAGAGGTGAATAGAAATTAAATGGATTTAGGTTTTATTGGCGATCAAAAGCCAAAGGGAGGTGCAGGACGCGTGCAGGGCGAGGGCTAGGCAAAATAGGAGGTGGGGGCATTTAGCATTGAATTACTAACCAAATTTTTCGCATAGCTGTGAGTGTTGCAGCAATTACAAGCTGTTTGCATCAAAGCTGAGCAGGTGGGCACTTGTGGCTGCAGGCACAAAGCGCTACCCCGTAAGTGCCCAGTGCACAGTGCAAGCCATTGAGTACTCTCGGCATATATAGTCTAAACCCCAACACCTGTATAGTCTAAAACCCATAAATACGATCGACCTTGCAAATAATTCACCCTCAGTCCCCCAGCCTAGCTCTCAGCACCTGACTACACATGGACGCGCCGCCGACCCCGACTTTGCCACGGCAGAGCACGCCCATACGGTCTGCCAGTGGCACCTCAATTGCTGTTGGGCGCGGCATTTACGAGCGCAGCCTGCAAAGGTCGCGTCCGCCCGTCAGTTTGAGCGGGTTTGCCTACATGTACGGCGAAGCAGTTTCCTATGCCCACAAGCAGGCCAAGGGGGTGAGCGACCTTGAGCAGCGTCTCAACAAACTGGGGTATCACGTGGGCCTCAGGTTGAGCGAGCTGCTGGCCCTCAGGACCGGCAAGACCGCCAAACGCGAGACCGAGATTCTCAAGGTGTTGCAGCTCGTACACACCACTGTGTGGCGCACGCTGTTTGGAGCGCCCATGGACTCGATCGAGCGTAGCAACGACAACCAAAACGAGTACATGCTGCACGACAATAACCCGCTTGTGAGCGAGTACATCAGCGTGCCGCGTGACCTGAGCCAGCTCAACTGCGCGGCGTTTGCTGGCGGCGTGATTGAAGCAGTGCTTGAATCGTGCGGGTTTGGGGCCAGAGTCACCGCGCACTCGATGGGGACCGAGCAGGAGCCGTACAAAACGGTCTTTTTGGTCAGGTTGGAGAGTGCTTGAGGATCGGGCAGCGAGCGCGCAACCGAGCGCGCAACGACTTGGCATTTTTTTTTATTCGTTGGTGCATTCTGAGGGCCTGCGGAAGCCGCCCTGAGACCCCCTAGCACTAGCCCTGCCGCCCAGGGCGGCATGGCGAGTGCGTTATCCACCATCTATACCTTCTAAAGTACCTAGCTATGTATGTGCATAAGCTTCGGAAAAAAAAAAAAATGAGGGGCCCGGGGGTCCTTGGTCCCTAATCAGAAGGTCTTGGCTGGGCGCTAAGTCTACACTGGGCGCTGGGGAGGTCTGCGTGAGGGTATATATAAATAGTACCATTGGAGTGGATGCGTGCGCCCCCGTGTGTACAGTGAAAGCCATATTCCAGATGAATATGCGTTCTATAGCATTATTATTATTTCCCAGCGTAACGCACCGTTCGCACTCCCTTTTTGCATCGCGGACACACCCATCCCAAGTTCGAGCTTGCCTTCTACGCTCTCAAGCCCGACGTCAAGGCCATTGCCGTCAACGCCATCCGTATCAAGACTTACGGTGAGAGCAAGCTTTCTGGGAACGTTTCGAGCCTTTGAAGTAGTGTAAATAGAACTTTGATGTGTGACTAGCGCGCGAGAGACGTATGCCCCGTGCGCCCAAAAAATGCCCAAGGCGTGCGACGGAGGGGTGAGCTGCCGCTCGACCTTGCTAATGTAGATTTCAAACCATTACGATAAGTCTTAATTAATTAGGGTTACGCCCCGCCGGCGTCAGGCAGGCGGTACTTCAGCGACTTGGGGGCAAGCCATCGCTCACGGCGGTGAAAGCATCGAAGTTAGATGCCGAGGCAGAAACCTCTGGCTCCTCCCAAACGCGCGATGCAAGCGCCTGGTGCGGCACGGGGGCTGCATTTTCCCCTGGCAAGTCAACAAGCTGGGGAATAGTAGAGTCCTCGACCGTAAAAGTGTGGCGCTGCTTCTTGTTGAGCTTGGCATATTCACGCAAGTACCACCCTTCGCTCGTGTTCTCGTTGTCGTTGTAGTTACCCTCGGCGTCGCGCTCCAGGGGGTCGCAGGGCGAGGCGGCACGCCAGCTGCGTATGCGATCAACCATGTAGCCTGTGACCCATCCTTCCTCGCCATTGAAAGAGTTGGCAGCGCGGCCAAGCGTGAGGCCATGGTCGCTGTGCTTGCAGTGGCCGTCGCGGTACGACCAGCCACCGCACTCGCTGTACGCTTCACACGAGCCCTTGCACTGGTCTTTGCTCTCACCAGGATACCACTTAATGCCGTTGGCCCACACATATGTGTGCTCCTGCTCATCGCCGCCGTCGGGATCGCGCCGCCACCAATCTTCTCTATGGTCGCTGGTGATGACCCAGTTGGGCCGCTCCTCGACAATGTACGGCAGTATAAAGTCACGATAATAGTCGCTGTAGGTCATGTACCGGTCAGAGCTCCACATACGCTCGTACTCGTACAGCACCTCCATGTCGTTCATGTCGAGGTGATGGAGCGTGATGAGCGGGTTGCACATGTAGTCCTCAACCATAACAATTCCTGCCGGCTCATTTGCCTGGAAGGGACCACCGATGCCCACGAGATGGTGCGTTTTGGCGTTCGGGATACTCATCTTGACACCAAGCTCCCTCCAGAGAATCTCGGCAAAGAGAATGTCACCACAGCACGCGGGCAGGGCACGGGTGGCCCACTTGTTCAAAAAGTCGGGAATCGTCTCCTTGATTTTGCGCTCTGGGCCGAACAACTGCTCCACTAGTCCACGAGAGCACACGATAAGCGAACCTCCATGGGCAAACCCAAACCACTCGCCGTCAATCCAGGAGTTTCCAGGGTTTCCCGTGTAATACGGCACGTTGGGGTCCTTGTCAGCTAGAAAGCGTACGAGATTATCGTGAAAGATAAAGGCATCGTCGTCAACCATCACGTACCAATCGCAGTTGGGGTTGCGCTGGTATGCATCGTACAAGATCGGCAGATTTTTGAACTTGTCGAGGTTCCAGCCGCCATCTGCTTGCAAATTTTCCGGGGTCCAACTCCAGTGCTCGTCATGCATCTGGGCCAGAGCACGGTATTTCGAGAAATCGCCCTGGTTGATGTGCACCAGCGTGGGCATGTCCTTGAGGATATCGACAACTTCGTGGCCAAAAATCGAGCCCGCCGTATCGCTGTACAGAGCAAAATTGACGTACTTGGGGAATGTGGTGAAAAAGTGCGGCACTGTACGCTTCCACATGGTGTCTGCACCCGTCTTATACATGAGGAAAATGTTGTCCGAACCGGCGCTGAAGTCACCCGGAATTGAGCTTTGCAGAAAGCCGCTACCAGCACGCTCATAATCAGCTGCACTTGGAACGTGCGGCCGCGGCAATTTGTGACTAGGAATGGACGCAAAGGGAGGCATCCACACCTCGGCCGTCTCGCCGCTATCACGCTCCTCTATAGATGGCATTCGAAGAAATCTATGCTCTTCAGCGGAAGGAGTCGCATAAGGATCACTCTTTGAGAGTTTTTGGTTCTGCAGATCACCAACTTGGGGGCGGGTCCACCACAGCGAGCGAGAGCCGGCGGCCTCTCTACGAGAGAGAGGGGTTGCCAACTGGCTATAAAAAGTGCCATATACAAGGGCTGAGACTATTGCCACCAGCACTAGAGCTGGCCGTAAAGTACTGGCAAGTGGCATGAGACAGATATTCACGCACGATCATTCTGCAGGATCACTTTGCATCAGCATCAGCTATGCATCTGAGTGGAGGCGTGCATAACTTGAAAAAAGAAATTGTTTCATGAGAGCGGATGACTTTTTCTCAAGCTTGGATTTGTTTTGGTACTATTAAAACAGTCTTGAGAGGGCCTCTCTTAATATAGCCCCCTGTCTTAATATAGCCCACAGCAAGTTTCTGCATCTAAAAATAGGTGTTTCTCAGGCCAGAATGGAGACCAGACTGGGGGGGGGGGGGGGTTCTCAATAGATACCTCATTATTTACTATTAACTAGCTAGAGGCCACTAGCTAGAGGCCGGTAACCCCGGCACGTGCACGGGGAGAGTGGGGACTGTCACTGCAGCACCTGCATGATTTTTAAACGGTCAGGCTAAGGTCATTTCCCAGCCGTCTTTGGCCAACATCATTCATCCACGCCTGCGCGAATGAAGTGTGGCAAGGTTCCAGAAACCCAACTGGGGCCTCGTGCCAGCGGTACTGGCGGTTGATGAGGTGGGCGGCATGGTAGAATGCGCCCAGCCGGTTATGCCTCGCTACCAATACCAGGGGCGAATCGAGTTGGCGTATTGTACAATCTAGCGAGCGCCACGAGACTGATTGTGCCGATTCACCGGGGACACAGGCAGAGCAGAGTTGGCGCACAAAGCGACACGCATATAAGAAATGTAAGGCACGGCCCTCGCCGTCTAGGCAGAGTAGGCAAGATGTAGCTTGGTGGGTCACAGATCTGGCCGTCGAAAACGTAGTTCCCTAGCGGCCTGCAAATAGGAGGCGTCGGTCGAGGGCGCATTACCAGGTCTGCATGATCGCCGGATGCTTGAACATCAGAGACCGCAGAGAGCTTCAGAAGTTCGACAGAAACAGTACGATCTCCTCCAGGGGGGCGGAGTCGTCCAGCGGGCGCGGATGCAAAAGTTGTACCAGGGCGCCATCCTCACAGGGCCACAGGCGTGGGGGGTTGAAAGAGAGCTGGGCTTGGCGAAATGACGCCGACGTCGCAGCCCTGGACACCAGCGCCTATACGGACCAGACTGCAGACAGTTGTATCTACACGGACAGATTGGAGACAATTGTACCCACATGGACCAGATTGGAGACCAGTACCTACACGGACAAGACCCCATACGCACACTCAGAACACATCTCTCTACAAAAAAAAATAATATTTACACCTGCAACAGCCCATAATCGGGCTTGCCCAGCGGCTCATCCCGCAAGTCCTTCTTCATGCTGTAGGCGTCCTCGCCGTCCGCGTAGTAGCCACTCTCAACCTTGAGCACCTCAAACTGCAAGGTCTCCTTGTACAAATGCAAAGCAGCCTCGTTGGACTGGCGCACGTGCAGCGAAACCGACTCGGCCTTGTACGACTCGCGCATGTCGCGGAGGCACTGTTTTAGCAGCGCGGCGGCAATGCCCATGCGTCTGTAGGAACGCATGACACTTACAGAGGTGATGTGGCCCGCAGGCGGCGCCTCAGGCGGCAGCTCGGTGTTGTCGTCCTCCATTTTGCCCAGGACGTAGCCGACGATTTTCTCGCGGCCGCCCGACTGGATGGTTGCCACGTACGAGCCCTGGGGCCACGAGACGCCGTGGTAGAAGATAAACTTGATTGTGTAGTTCTCGGGCAGGTTTGCCAGGTTGACTTGCTGGATCCCTTGGAGGTCCTCGAGCGAGGCCGGCCTGATTGTGAACATGTAAGCGGGGAATTGAGCAGCGGGGTCAGGATATATAGGAGGGGTGCGGAGCAACTAAAACTTTGCAACTAAGGAAGGAAGCAACCACAGGCAAGCGGTTTAGATCTTCGTACCTCCCGGCCCCACTGGATTCTACAACATTCTGGAACTTTGGTCCCGGCTTATAAACAGGCATCCCCATCCCAACCCTCGATCATATGTCTGCTGAAGATCTCAAAGCCCAGGGAAACGCTGCCTTCGCTGCCAAGAATTTCGAACAAGCGGCCGATTTGTTTGGACAGGCCATTGCCCTGAGCCCCGAAAACCACGTCCTGTACTCCAACCGCAGTGGTGCCTATGCCTCGCTCAAGGACTGGGACAATGCCGCCAAGGACGCCGAGCGCTGCACACAGCTGAACCCGAGCTGGGCCAAGGGGTTTACGCGCCTTGGTGCTGCTCGCCACGGCCAGGGCGACCTTGTGGCTGCTGCCGACGCCTACGAGGCGTGCCTCAAGTTGGATGCTTCCAATGCCCAGGCCAAGTCTGGTTTGCAGAGCGTGCAGAACGCCATTGCGCGCGAGGCCCAGAGCTCGGGCGATCTGGGCTTTGGCAAAATGTTTGAGGACCCCGCCACCTGGCAAAAGCTGCGCAGCGACCCGCGCACGTCGTCGTTTGCCAACGACCCCTCGTTCCTTGCTCAGCTCAAGCAGTTTGCTGCCAACCCCATGCTTGCTCTGCAGGGCGGCCAGGACCCCCGCATTATGGCTGCCATGAGCGTGATTTTGGGCATCGATATGGGCGGCGTTGACGACCAAAAAATGGGCGAGCCCGAGGAGGCTCCCAAGGCCGCTCCCAAGGCCGCCCCGAAGGCTGCCCCCAAGGCTGCCGATCCTGAGCCGGTGAGCGAGAGCAAGGCGGCTGCTGATGCCGCCAAGGCCGAGGGTAACGCTCTTTACAAGGCACACAAGTTCCCCGAAGCGATTGCTGCCTATGAGAAAGCCTGGGGCCTGCACCAAGATATCACCTACCTCAACAACAAGGCCGCGGCCCAGTTCGAGGCTGGCGACTACGATGATGCCATTAAGACCTGTGAGGTTGCTATTGAAGAGGGTAAGGAGCGCCGCGCAGACTACAAATTGATCGCCAAGTCGTACGGCCGTATCGGCTCGACCTACCTCAAAAAGGACGATTTGCCCTCTGCGATCGAGTACTTTGAGCGCTCGTTGACCGAGCACCGCTCCCCCGACATTCTCACCAAGCTCCGCACCACCCAGCGCGAACTGCGCACCCGCGAGCAGCAGGCGTACCTCGACCCCGCGAAGGCCGATGAGGCCCGCGAGGAGGGCAACAAGCTCTTTAAAGAGGGTCAGTACCCCGAGTGCGTCAAGGCCTACACTGAGGCGGTCAAGCGCAACCCCAGCGACCCCCGCAACTTTGGCAACCGCGCCGCTGCATTTTTGAAGCTGTTGAGCTACCCCGACGCCGTGCGCGACTGCGACGACGCCATTAAGCTCGACCCGGCGTTCATCAAAGCCTACACGCGCAAGGCCACCGCCTATAACTTTATGAAACAGTACCGCAACGCCATGGAGACCGTGGACGCGGCTCGCAAGGTCGACACTGAGTCAAAGCACGCACGCGAGCTCGACGAGCTGTACAGCAAGGCGCTCAACTCGCGGTTTGCTCCCCTGCCGGGCGAGACCGAGGACCAGCGCACTGAGCGCTGCTCGAACGACCCCGAGATTGTCGAGATCCGCTCCGACCCCATCATGAACACCATTCTCCAGCAGGCTCAGCAAAACCCCGCGGCGCTGCAGGACCACATGAAGAACCCCGAGGTGCGCTATAAGATCAACCTGTTGATGGCCAGCGGTATTATTAGGACGAGATAAGTAGCTATAATTTATGTTGTACGGATGGGATGGGTTCGTGAGGGGTGTCCCGTTGGGACTTGGAATCAGAGTCAGCTTCAAGTAGTCTCTGGGACTGGGGACCCATGGAGTCAGCTTCAAATGACTCAATGCAACTCCATGACACACTAGAAACGTATCACTAGATTCACAATCTACGTAAAGTAATCCTAAAAGACACACTCTAAAGAGCTCATGCTCAAATGCACCCCATGCATTGACTCATATATCACGTGACCACACTTTTATCTATCATTGATCGCCAGTATCTCCAACCAACAAGAAAATGACTTCCAAACAGAAATTGTGGGGAGGCCGCTTTACCGGCGAGACCGATCCCTTGATGCACCTCTACAATGCCTCGCTGCCGTACGACAAGGTCATGTACGCGGTCGACCTCGAGGGTACCCGGGTCTACACTGCTGCCCTGCACAAGGTTGGGCTGCTCAATGATCATGAGTTGGGCGAGATCCACCGTGGACTCAAGGTTGTTGCCGAGGAGTGGAGCTCCGATTCATTCAAAATCGAGGCCGACGATGAGGATATCCACACCGCCAACGAGCGTCGTCTTGGTGAGATCATTGGCCGTCAGATCGCCGGCAAGGTCCACACTGGCCGTTCCCGTAACGATCAGGTGGCTGTTGACACTCGTTTGTATGTGCGCTCGCAGCTCCACAAGACCCGTGCCATTCTCGTCGAGCTCATCAAGGTCATTGTTCACCGTGCTGAGACCGAGATGGACGTTTTGATGCCTGGCTACACCCACTTGCAGCGCGCACAGCCCATCCGTTGGGCTCACTGGCTCAGCTCGCACGCCACGCTGCTGGCTGCCGACCTGGAGCGCCTCGACCAGCTCATTTCGCGCGTCAACGCCAGCCCCCTTGGCTGCGGTGCCCTGGCCGGCCACCCCTATGGCGTTGATCGTGAGTACATTGCCAGCGAGCTCAAGTTTGAGCGCGTCATTGGCAACTCGTTGGCCGCCGTTTCCGACCGCGACTTTGTCACTGAGACGCTCTTTTGGGGCTCGCTCGTGGGCGCTCACCTCGCCAAGTTGAGCGAGGACCTCATCATTTACTCGACCGCAGAGTTTGGGTTTGTGACATTGGCCGACGCCTACTCCACCGGTTCGTCGCTTATGCCCCAGAAGAAAAACCCCGACTCGCTGGAGCTGCTGCGCGGTAAGAGTGGCCGTCTGTTTGGCCAGCTCGCCGGCTTCATGATGTCGAGCAAGGCCACTCCTTCTACCTACAACAAGGATCTTCAGGAGGATAAGGAGCCCCTGTTTGACTCAATGACAACCATCGAGCACTCGTTGCTCATCGCCACCGGCGTCCTCAGTACCCTCAACATCCACAAGGACAAGATGGAGGGTGCCCTCACCATGGACATGCTGGCCACCGACTTGGCCGACTACCTTGTGCGCCGTGGTGTGCCCTTCCGCGAAACCCACCACATCTCGGGTGAGGCCGTGGCTCTGGCCGAGAAGACCGGTGTTAGCGGTATCGACAAGTTGACCCTCGAGCAGTACAAGAAGATTGACTCGCGCTTCGAGGCCGATGTCCATGACGTCTTTAACTTTGAGCAGAGCGTCGAGAGGAGGACCGCTACCGGCGGTACTGCCCGCTCTGCAGTCAAGAAGCAGCTGGACGAGCTCCTTAAGCTCGCTCAATAAATGGTACATAGACAATTAATTTCAGTGAAACGCGATCCGTGCTCTACTATGTTGCCAATGCTTCTCCAGCTGGCCCGAGGGAGTCGGTTTGGTTGGGCCTTGGGTGCCGCTTGGAATGCCGCCCAAACAGTCGGCCAGGTGCGACCATATGGCACAAGTTCAGACGGCTGCAGAACCGAAGAAACCCATAGGTTCGTGCAGAAAATAAATTCCAGAAAACCTCGGGTTGGAGAAACTTCAACAGGAAAAATTGTCAAAAATCTCCGAACCCAAAACGTCCCAGAAATTCTCTTCCAAACTATTATTCTAGCCAATAAACCCTCTTAAGTGTAAATATTTAACCAGATCTAGTTCCCCAACCCCCTCGCCCCACACATCCACCTCTCCAAACCTGGCTGTCTCAGCTCACTCATGGACACACTGGCACAGGCTCTCTCCGGGCTCGAAACAGACCCCCTGCGCCGAGCAGAATACAATGAGTGGCTACAAAAATTCCAAAGATCCCCAGAGGCGTGGCAGGTCTGCGCGGAAACTCTGAATAGCGACTCGCCGCGCGGCATGCGCATTTTCTGCGCTCAGACGCTCCGCAACAAGGCCGCGCACGACCTGCACCAGACCGGAGACAAGATGGCCATCAAGCAAACCCTGATGGAACTTCTGGCCCACAACAGCAGTCTCCACGTCGTGTGCGTTCAGCTGTGCATTGCCCTGGCAAATTTGGCTATGCAGACCGAGCAGTGGGCTGACCCGCTCGGCGATATGGTTGCAGCTTTGGGTGATTCACAACTTTTGCCCTGCTTGCTCGAGTTCCTTCGGGTCCTACCCGAAGATTTCGGTGTGTTTGGTAGGGCCCAAAAAATGGAGCGTGCGCGGGTTCTTGTCGGCCAAAATGCTCCTCGCGTCCTGAATCTTCTTCTTGAAAAGGCAGGACAACTCAAAAACCCCTCTGCCTTTTTCGAAACACTGCTTCCGTGGATCCCCGAGGTGCCCGTGGCAGACATTGCAGAAAGCCCTCTTTTGGACTGGATTTTTTCTGCTCTGACTTCGGACGAAACAATTGGCCCCGCGGCAGAGTGTCTGTGTGCGATTATCCACGAGACCAACGAGGTACGCGAGCCAAGAATACAGCAGGTGATTGAGCTCCTGCTACCCCGCATTCTTGCCTTGCGCGAGGCCAAGGCTCACTACAGCGATCCTGAGCTACATCGCAACATGACCTACATCTTCTCGCGTGCGGCAGAGGACTGGCACATGCTCATCATTGAGAGCGAGCCGTTCCACGGGCTGCTCGAAGCGGTCATTGATTGCGTGGATGTGGAGGGTGCAGAGTACAGCGTGCTGGAGTACACATTCAGTTTCCTCGATAAGTTTGAGCTCGCGTTTACGAGCCGCAACTGGGACGCCTTGGCGCCCCCCTTTTTCCCTTTCTTTGAGCGGCTGCAGGCGGCGTTCATGCCGTACCTCGAGTACAAGCAGTTTGACTCGCTGCAAGAGGAGGACGAGTTCAAGGAGTTCCGCTACGATATTGGCGACATGCTCAAGATTTGCTGCTACATTCTGGGGCCCGATCGCTGTTTGGGTCTCAGCTGCGACGCCATTGAGCAGAGCACGCGCTGGGAGCGTACCGAGGCCCTTCTTTTCAGTATTCGCAGTGTGGCCGTGGCCGTCACCCTCGATAACCAGACGCTGGGCCGCGTGTTTGCCTTGATCCCTCAGCTGCCCTCGGAGCCCAAAGTGATTCACGCTGCGCTGATGATTCTGGGCAGGTACAGCGAATGGGCCGCGCAACACCCCGACTACATTGAGTTTGAGCTGCAGTACCTTGTTCAGGGTGTCAAGAGTGACAACAACGAGGTGCGCCGTGCGGCTGCTCATGCTCTGCACTTTTTCCTGACTGACTGCGCCAAGCAGCTCGTTGGATATGTTGAGCAACTTGTTCAATTTTACCTTGAGCTCGAGCTCGATGTTGAAAGTCAGTTAAAGGTTGCTGAGGGCGTCGGTGCGGTGGTGGAGTACCTGGACCAGGCCAATGCCGCGCGTGCCCTCAATGCAATTTTCGAGGTTGTGTTGGCGGCCCCCAACTCTACAAAGATTGAAGGATTGGCGGGCTTTGCCACTAGCGTCCGCACAAGTGGCGAGGCAGACGATACGAGCGCCCTGACTGCTGTGGTCAAGCACTACCATGCATCCCTGATGGCTGTTATGCCCACATACCCAGCACAGGTACTGCGGTACTATGTTGCGGCAGTCAAAAATTGTTCCACAGCGCTCGGCGAGCTGCTTCCTAGCCTTTTGCAGGCCTGCGCCGCGGTGCCCATGAACCCCGACCTGCCGGCCCTGTACGGATCACTGGCCCAGGCATTCAACGATCAGCAGCACAGCATGGCCGATTTCCAAGTGATTGATGCCCTGGCCACGTTTTTTGCCAGCGAAACCAAACGGATTTTGGAGCTCGACGCGGCCGCCGGCGCCAGCCCCAACGCCGAGTTTACCACCAACAGCTTCCACTTTTGGTGCGATCTGGCCCAGTTTTACCCTCAACGGTTCATCTTCAGCGACGAGTTTGACGCGGTTGTGGAGTACGCCGCGCGCACTCTCAAGCGTGCCGACGCTGAAAGCCTGGTGCCCGTGGCCCACCTCTTTGAGGACCTGCAGAGCGCGCTGCCCAATGGCCAGAACCCTGCGGCCGAGGCAACGCTCGGGAAAATGAGTGCCACGATCAAAAAGCACGGCGCCAACCTGTTTTTGTACATTTTTATCGGGTTCCAGTACAACTTTGAGCGCAGCTTTTACCCTCGCGCCTGCGACATTGTGGACTTTTGCTGCCTTGTTGGCCAGCCAGAGTGCCTCAGTTGGATTCAAAGTGCCTATAATTCGCTCCCAAGCGATGCTGTGGCCACTCAAAACACCATGGAGAGCCAGCAGGCGGTTCTGGGGCTGCTGGCTCAGGGCCGTGTCCAGGGCATTGGCGCCACTATGGAGCTGTATGTCCAAGGGTACAAGCAGAGTTTGGATAGAAGCTAGTTTGTAGAGGTAAGAATGCATACGTAGACCCAGATGCACGTATATTAAAATAACTAACTAGAGGTGGCCTGCACCAACAATTTCCCATCAAGGGTGCGAATCTCTGCATTTGAGTTTGACGTTGTTACCACGAGAAACTGGTTACAAAATGTGGGCGATTTGTATTCAATATGCAATTTGCGGGGCTTTGCACCGGTAAGGCCAAACGAGCGGTCGAGCAAAGTGCCCAAAATACCGCCGTGCACGACAAACGGGAACCCGACCGTACGGCTTCCAGCATAAACAAAAGTCACTGTTTTTGAGGCGTCTGAGCTGTCAACAAACGAAAGAGGACTGAGCAAGCCGCCCTGATCGTCCAAGACGCTGGCTTTACCCCGCACTTGGCTGAAATTTTGGTCGCTCTGGACGCGCGTGAACTGGCTGTTGTGTTGCAGTTGGCTCAGTAGTTTGTGCGGATGCGTGAATTCGGCCTCAATCTGGCGCCGGTTTGCAACCACAAGCCCACCAACCAGCCCAAACGCCGCCCCAATCACCACCCTCTTCCTGGCTGACATTTTCTTATCTTGACTCTGTTGGGAATGGCAGCTACTGAAGGAAATAGGGACTACAGCCCGCACGCGCGCGAGGTAATGACCTATATTATTGGATTTTGGGCCCAGGATAAGGCCAACGAGGCGCTGGGGTACGCGAAATTACTCTCGGCAATCAAGCAGGCCAACCCCACCTGGACACTGAGCGAGAAGCGGCTCAAGACGGTGCTCAAAGAGTTTAATTTGCAACCAAAGGAGCTCTACACATATGCCAAGCAAACAACCACCCAAATAGACCCCGAATCGATCGTTGGAATGATGCCTAAATCGGTCAAATTGCAGATGACCAAGGGCCGGGGTAAGGGCCTTTTTGCCGTGCGGAATATTCCTGGCGGCAGTGACCTTTGGTCCGAAATCGCTGTTGTTCAGACCCCGCCCCCGGAACTGCTGGCAATCATGCGCTCGGGCAACGCGTGCGCCTACTGTGGGTCCTCGCTTCGCACAGCCGATGGCCAGCTTTTGACGCGGTCTGCGGGCGTCAGCTGCACGATATGCCCTGCAAACTGGTGCAACGTGCAGTGCAAGACCCTCAACCGCATCCACCCGGACCTCTGCCACAACAGCACCCGCAACAAGCTCAACACGCTCGCCTGGCGCGAATACGAGATGTTTTGCACCGAAAACAACTGGAAGGCCGGCCTCTTGTGGGGCGTGTGCGTTGTGTCGCGGTTCAGGGCCGACGCTCGCTTCAATATGACCGGCTTCTTGGCGTCGCTGGCCACAGTGAGCCAGGAGGTGCGCCAGCGGGCCGTGACCGAGGCCCAGCTCGAGTTTGAGGATCATGAGCGCATGTGGAAGCAGGGCCACCGTATTCTGAGCCGCGTCTTTGGTGGCAACCTGAGTCTCAGCTACGAGGACTACCTCAAGGGAATTGGCATGGTTAACATCAACAACCTCGAGGGTGCCATCTTTTTGACCCACTCGCACCTCAACCACAGCTGCTCGCCAAACGTCAAGATCGAGAAAATCAGCCGCGCAGAGGGTATCAAGGTGGTGGCTTCTCAGGATATTTCGAGCGGCCAAGAGCTCACCACGAGCTACGTTGACCCCAGTCTCAGCTACAGCGAGCGTCAATACAAACTACGGACTAATTGGGGCTTTGTGTGTGTGTGCGAGAGGTGCAAGCGCGAGAAGAACGAGCCTCCCGCGCCGGCCCCGCGCGCGCGCTCAAAGTCGGTGCGGTTTGAGCAAAATCCCGTCAGCAGCACTCAGGAGATTCCTGTGTGAGCACCGCCAACGTTTGCACGCCAATAATAATGGGACTCAGCATCACGCTGCACAGCTGGCTGCTAGCCATATCGATAAAGTGAACAAGTAGAGGGCTCTTTGTTTTTGTAGATTTTAAGTACACATAGGCAACAAATGCCGCGACCTTACCGACGCTGCGGCACATGACGAGGAATATCCCGCCCGTGAGCGCCTCGTTGACAAGATTCTGCGCCAAAAAGCCCAGCGACGAGTGTAGAGCGCGCGCATAGCTCTTGTTGTACACAACCACATAGATACACGTGTACAAGCTCAGAATTTGAAACACCCAGTCAAACACGCTCAAAAGAGTGCCAGCCGTGCTGCACATTGCAATCAAGGACGGCTCAGGCTCGACAATGTCCACGATAAAGGGGAACGCATAGCTCGAAACATTGAGAACAGACACAAAAAACGTGATAGCTACAAGAGACCCCAACGAGTAGCTCAGAGCCGTCCTCAGGCCAAACGCTAGTGGGCACATGTGGTGCTGCTTGAACCAATAAGCTCCATAAACGCACGCAACAGCAGCTCTTACCACTGTTTTGGCGAGGGTAATTTGAAAGTAACCGCCGAAAACGCTAAAGATTGTCAGTGCGCAAAACTCAGGTAGCGGCCGCTTGTCGGCAAAGATGCTGAATCCTGTCAGAACAGCAATACCAGTAGATACAATCAGCAAACAGAAACCAGCGGGGAAAATAGTTGGGTGGTGGAACGCGACCTTGACGGCCGCAAACCACTGGAGAGACGCCTCGCGGATTTTCCAGTAAAACAGGGGAAAAAACAAAATGCCGAGCAATGTGGCGATAGCGCACACAAATGTGTTGTAACAGTCCTGAACTACGCCATAGTACACGCTCAGCCCCAGTGAGATGATTGTATGCAAGACGAGGGCGATAATAATGAATAGCTTGGCGAGACGGTGGACAATAAAGGTGTAGATGAGTGAGAGAAGAACAGCAGTACCAAGAGATGCGCCCAAAGCAATCAGGTATACCTTTTTGACCTCGAAGTTGACCTTGAAAAGACCTTGTCGCACACCGTCGTTGAGGTCAATGGCAGTGACCACAGCGTACCCTACAACAATTGCGGCAAACACGGGAACCCATAGAATATCGGTGACTTTTGGCTGAAACTTTTTTTCGTTGGCCAAGGTGAATTGGAAAAACATGGTGGTGAGTACCCATCTCGTCCAATTGTAGTTGGTCGCCTTGGCTGCCTACTTGTGCCTAAAGCGGCTAGGGGGTGCTACACATTAAACTTGCTCAAAATGCGTCGAGATTAGTACATCCAAGTAATACCATGGCAAAAGTGTACCAGTTCGTTCAGAAAACCACGTTGCCCAAGGTTGGACGCATCTGGCTTGATTGGGCATGTCTCACTTGAGGTCTGTGTGTGTGAAGGTCAAGATCAGATTCTTTTTCTTCCTTTATCGACCCCAAACCCCATCCATTTCAGAAAATTTGTAAAGGATTGTGACCTTCATGATTCCTGAATATACCTGCACGCGTCCGTAATTGGACAAGCCCAATGGTATCATCGTTTTTGCATTCTATCATTCCAGAAAAGAATTACGGTAGTTATTAACGCTTGGCAAAGCCTAAAGATATATCATAAAGCCATAATTTTGAATTGGGCTTGCTGCTGTACCTTTTTCCCCAGTAATCCACAATATAGCCAATGCCTGCAAATGCGAGCCCATGCAAGGCAAAGTGCGCATTAATGCAGGTAGCTGCGCACAGTGACAAACACTCATATGCGAAAAACTATAAAAAGCCATGCTCTCTCCCGGTAAAACAATGCACTCTTCTACTTCCTCCAACAACTTCATCTCTGAGCTCCTCGCCGACAACAAGAAGGACGTTGCCAACGGCGCCGGCCGCCAGGTTCAGTGGTTGACCTACTGTACTATTGCCTAGGGGTTACCACCTATAAACACCAGATAGCTTGATTAATGTACTTTACAAACTTCCGCCAAATCGCCTCCGAGGAAACGTCAGTGGCAATCTCGTTCTTACAATCGCCCTCCGGGGAAAAGTCAATGGCTCTTTCGCTTTTACATTTGATTGTAGTAGTACTGACTATACGTACTTTGAATTCACTGAGTACAGTCAGTGCAAAGCTAAAGACAATAGCCCAACTTCTTTCACAAGTCGCTGCAGTGCGACGAGACTCAATTAGCAGTAAACACAGCATATAGAGATGGTTCTATCAGTGAAATATGGCACAGCCTAGATGAGTTTTGGATTATTAGGTTTTTGAGATTTGAGTGAGTGCCACTTTATCAATTTACCCTATTTAGGAAGAGCCCAATGGCACTCTGGGAAAAGCGTAACTGCGGTAAAATTGCTTGATTATGAGCCCAAAATAAAATGAAACGGCGTTGTGTATTAATTGCTAATGATGTGCGATACTAAACGCGCAGTATACCCTGAGACTGTAGAGAAACCGCATGACTTGCATGCCTGCACGTTCGAGCCAAGAGAGTGCATATACTATGAAGCGCGAGCACAGTAGCAATTCTGTCATGCGTTCTGCTTCGCTAACTTCTGATTTTGTGTCTGATATCCTCGACGGCGAGAACACCCTTTCCAGTGGCTCTCAATTTAGCCTGCTCGATCACTGCTCAAACGCCTTCAGCGAGCTCCTTCGCAACGTTTATCTGTCTGTGGTAGACCCAAAACCTTGGACAGGGCTCCGTTGATTTTTCTTTCCGATCCTGTGAGGCGACAAGCCCTTGGCTCAAGCCGAAAAGGTACGGCATGATATTCAAGCAACAGGCCAGTACACTAGAGGACATCCTATTCTTTGTGCCCTTTGATGTCGTGAATAGCGCGTAGGCATCACTTCCCCCGGCTACAACAGATAATAAAATACATAGTTTAATCATGCAATTGCACAAGGCCTGCCTCCAAGTTTGGACAGCTGAAGCTCAATCCTATACTCCTTGACCTCGACTTCATACTCTTGTAAAACCTCGGGGCCACACGATGCATTTCCTACACCTCGTTGAGCGGCGTCAATGTGCACAACTGTGGCACCGTGAACCAAGTCAATAGGGTGCGCAGCATGAGGCTCGTCGTATGGCAAAGCAGTGAATGCAAACGGTTCACCGAGGCTCTCAATTTTAACACCTCTACCATCGAACCGGACCAGCTGGATCCAGCGGCACTCCTCGTGGTTGCCGCTACTTTGGGGCTTGCTGTAGGGCTCGCCGGTATCTCTGACGTTGCGGCGGTTCTTTCCAATCAGCTCCGAATCTTTGCGATCGACGTAAGTCTCAAAGGGACCACGGCCGTACCAGGCTACGGCGTCAATAGTGGGAGCCAACTTGGTCTTAATGCCGACCCGCGGCAGGTGCTCCGAGGTATCGGGCGTAATCTCAACTTTGACATTTATTTGCCCATCGCCGCGCACTTGGTAGAAAAAGTTGGCCTTGGCCCGCAGCAGCTCACAGTCAAACGTGACGCGGGTGGCCACCTGGACGAGCGACTTTGACACGCGGGTCACCTCCATATGCTCAAACTTTTGCACCTGTTTGAGAGAGCTCCAGTCGATCTTGTCATTGTCAAGATTCTCACGGAAAAAGGAGAGCTCAAACCCGGCGTCGTCCCACACCAAGCCATTATCGTAGCGGAGGTCCGACAGCTTGCCGGTAGTGCGATCAAACACAGCACGCATATCGCCGTTGGTTAGAGTATACTCATTGTCGGTAAAGTCAATGTGCACGAGACCTGAGGCCGCCGGCTCGGCTCCTTTCTTTTGGGACTTGAGTCTAAACTGGTACTGGGCGACCACGTGGTTGGCGGGGAGCGCGAGTGTAACTCTTTTGAGCTTGAGCTCGGCAACCAGAAAGTACTCCTTGTTTGATGGGGTATCAAGGGCACCGAACGGGGTCCGTACGACCTTTTCATGGCCAGGCTTGATGCTCAAGGGAACAACAACCGACTGCTGCTTATCGCCGTCGCAATAGACGGTACAAACCAAATCAAACGCGTCCAAGTCTGTAAAGTCATAGCCATTCTTAATTTTAAGCGCCTGGCCTTTGCCCTCGCGCTCGTCCACAAGCTCAATATCCACATACTGGTAGCACCACTTGACGTGCCTGAGCTTGGCGGTGGGCTCTTTGGAGCTGCGCAAGATACCGTCCAGGCAGAAGTTGCCGTCATTGGGCTTGTCACCAAAGTCGCCCCCGTACGCATAGTAAGTGCTCTTTTCGCCAGGCACAAACTTGAGGATACCGTGGTCCTGCCACTCCCAGATGCACCCGCCAATGAGACGGTTGTCTTGCTTGATGAGGTCCCAGTACTCGCGCAAATTGCCCATAGCGTTCCCCATGGCATGGCTATACTCGCAAATAAAGTAGGGCTTTTTGATTTTGCCCGTCTCGGCGGCTCTATCCCGTAAAAAGTCGAGCGACGGGTACATGCACGAGTCCACGTCCGCCGACTCGTTGTAGCCCTCATAGTGAATGGGTCTCGGGTCGATAGCCTTGATTGCATCGTGGCACTTGAAGAAATTATCGCCGCCAAACGCCTCGTTGCCCATGGACCACATCACAATCGAAGGGTTTCCAAGATCGCGCAGCACATTGCGCCGCTGGCGGTCAAGGTACATTTCGAGCCAGTCGGGGTCCTTGCTGAGCCTGTCGCCCACGCCATGGGTCTCGAGATTGGATTCGGCCACAACATAGAGGCCATACAGGTTGCACAAATGCACGAGGTAGGGGTGGTTGGGGTAGTGCGAGGTGCGCAGCGTGTTGATATTTGCCTGCTTCATCATCAGCACATCCTTGAGCATCTCTTGTTTGGTGACGGCCTTGCCATTCATAGAGCTCACGTCATGCCGGTTGACGCCCTTGAGCAGTACGCTCTTGCCGTTGACCTTGAGGCTCCTGTCGTCGTACTCCACCTTTGCAAAGCCAAAGTCGTGCTGGTAGCTCACAGAGTCGCTCCCGGAGGTAACTGTTGTGATAATCGAGTACAGGTTGGGGGTCTCTGCGTTCCACTCAAGTGCCCCCGGCACTGAAATCAGGCAGTGCAGGCGGTCGCGCGTCGTGTATGACTGGGTAGCCACAAGCTTCCCCTTGAGGTATACACCAACCTCAACGTCCACAGGTAACCCTTTTTCGTTTTTCAAGTCGAGGTTGCCCTCAATAACCCCCGCATTATTAGAGCTGGGCCGGTACTGGGCGTTCCAGAGCCAAGCGCCTCGCGGGACGGTCGAGACGTAAACATCGCGGAAAATACCGCTGAACCTAAACATATCTTGATCCTCACACCAGGATCCAGGGCCGTACTTCCACACTTGCACACACAGCGTGTTGTGAGGCTTGAGATTCACCTGAAACTCGGCCGGGTTGAAAGAGCTCTGGCTGAACCCGACGTATTTACCATTTAGCCAAACGTAGAAATGGCTTTGAACACCGAGAAAAGTGAGAATGGCAGGGCACTCTTTGGCGTCAAACTCGACGCGGTACGAGCCAACCGGGTTGGGCTCCTTGGCGGTGGTCCAGTTGGATGGCACTTCGCCGTTAGTTAGAGGGGGTTCGCCCTTGAACGGATAAGTATAATTCGTATAAATTGGCGTTCCATACCCAAGCATTTCCTGCGTACTAGGCACGGCCACCCGCGACCACTGCGAGTCGTCGAAATCGACCCCCCAAAACTCAGGACGGTCCTTGGGGTCGGCCACCCAGTGGAACTTCCAGCGGCCATTGAGCAGCAGCGTGCTCGGTCGGTCGGCTAACGCATCACCCACGGTACAATGAGACACAAAGTACGTGCGGGGCGGCAGCTTGTGCACTCCAAGCGTGATACTCGTCAGTTCGCGGGGTAGTGACATGATGACTTTCGGGGGCCGATCGCTTGGGTAAGAGCAACAGCGCTGCCCTTGTCTGTTGTAACTATATACCTGAATTGAATAGATCTAAATCGATTTTGAAGGACCCGACCTGTAGCTCACACCAAAAACCTGCTTTTTGATCTGGAGCTGCTCCCGATCCGTCATCATGTTCAAAGCATTCAGTGCCTTGAAAAGTGCACCTCTGGCCCGGGAGAAGTTTATTGTCAATTTCAAGCAAAAGGAGCTGGGTTTAGCCAAACTATTGACCCGCTGTGACCAAGACCTTGGCGGATTTTCCACCGTTTCGCTCACCGAGACAAACGGCATTGGCAAATTTCACGGTGACCTGAGCCTCGATCTGCCCGAGGACCGGCCGGATGTGGTCCGTTTGGGGTTTGCCATGTTCCGCACAAAGGACGAGGACACTGGATTCCTTGGCCTAAGGGGAGACGGCTACGTCGACTGGAGCCCGTTCAACCAGCTTGTTTTGCGGGTTCGCAGCGACCACCGCCGCTATTTTGTGAATATTCAGGCTGAAACACCTTACCCGACTGACCTCTACCAGCACAGACTCTTTAGCAAAACCCCTGGGCAGTGGGAAACGATCTCGATCCCGTTCAGCAACTTTATTCTCACCAACGGCGGCGTGATTCAAAAGCAGCACAAGATGGACCTCGAGCACATACGCAGTGTTGGAGTTAGTCTTATTGATGGCCAGTATGGGCCGTACGAGCTTGATGTGGACTGGATCAAGGTGGTGATGGGCGACGCGGTTGAGCAGCAGCCCGAGGTCGAGATTGGCCAGCAGCTTCCTATTTAGATATGATTGATTATGACTTTGAAGAGCTTGAGCCTGAGTCCCACCCATGTAGTCAACGCCAACGAGTATGGACTCGGAGGTCTTCGCCGAATGCGAGCCCAGCCCATGATAGCCAGCCTTCGGTGACCCAGCCAATAGCAGCCAGCCAATGGCAGCTCAGCTCTGTTTAACAGCGATTCTCTAGCTAATTATGCAAAAGGAGCGCTGCTCATCAGCGCTCTTGAATTCTTCCCAGAAACTTAAAACCATGATCCGCTCCATCAAAGCATCCTCCGTCAACCAATAGAACTGATCTAAAACTTCTTGCGGTATCAAGAAACCTGGTACAACGGCATGTTTATTGCACGCTTGCGCTAAATCACTCCAAAACATCGGGTGCCAACCGTCCACCAGGGCACTCATCGGCCAGTCGGGCTCAACGTAGGGGTCGACTTCTTTTCTTATCCGCTCGCGTTGTAGGTAAAACTGTTGACGAGAAACCTCTTCGCGGTCCACAACCTCCTGCGGCTCTTCCGGTGGGCTCGACAGTAGCTGGGCGGTGGTCTCCGCGGTGAAGTCTTGCACCTGCGGCGAGTAAAAGCGTTGCTGAACAGCCCTTTGAGTCTCATACTGACCAAACCTATCTGCTTGAGGGGTTTGCAAGCCGTGCTTGAGGGGAAATGCGCTTTGGTTCTCTGACGCATTCTCAAACGCGTTCGCGCGCGTCGCTACACGCATCTGCGGGTCTGGTGTCCAAGCATCATCTCGCGCGTTGTTCATGGCAAGGAGATTTATTACATTTGCTTATTTATGTGCTAGTCAAATTTAGGAGTGCGGGCCCGCACAGGCAAAGGGCCGGGGCCCGGATACTTTCAAGTCGCATACAGCCAGTTTACCTAGTTCAATGCTCCTTGAGTGGCTCTTTCCAATACTGCTCATCGCGGTCGCCCCTGTCCGTGCATTTCAGCATGCATATGCATCTCCATGAATGGGTGTGGGTGACGCTGCAGCTAGTCCATAGGTGACGCTATTCGCGCGTCTTGAGCTGGGTTATCTTATCATTGATTGTTTCATACTTTTAATTTGGTACAAACACGCTTGTATCATCTGCTGGCCTCTTTTTGTCGAGCTTGCCCCGCCGAACGCTCGTGGCACATGCACACGCGTACACCGTGCATACGTAGGCAGAGGACAGAGCAGAGGGTGATAAAAAATGATCACTAAATTTGAAAAACCTGGTAGCTCTATGAAGATATAAATTAAAACCATGGATCAGATCACGGACAGGATGCACGGGCCCTGCCTGCACCAGTCTATCTGAACATGCTAGCATTACTAGCCTTGCAAGTAGTATCCAATGTGTACCTGCGGTAAAAATCGTGCTCGTCTAGCAGCCCCTCGCGCTTGCGCCATTGGGGCGGCTCAAACGTCACGTCCTTTTCAACCTGGTAAAAGAGGTCCCACGAGGCAACAATCGAGTGATCAACTTCGGGCCACGCTTCGCACACAGGTGCTTTTGCCGGCGTGTGGAAAAAGTCGAGCCATGGGCTCAGGAGACCAAACGCCCACTCGAGCATGTTCGAGGGCTTCTCGAGCTGCAGCGGGAACCGCTTGATGCCTGCATCAAACTGGGTCCAAAACGGGTGCGCCTCGGTCGAAAACACAACTCTATCATCGCGATTGAGGGGATGGTCAACATCGAACAGCAAAAAGAGGTACTTGAGGGTCTCGCTCAAAAAAAACGAGTCCATGCGGTCGCTGTGCTTGCCGGTGCGGACGTCATGCGTGGCAGCAACCCCGCACTCAACAACATTATTGCGCAGCATATCCTCTAAAACCACCTGGCCAACATGCAGATACAACGGGTCCTTGGTGGCCCGGTACAAGTAGTACGTGCTCTCAATGAACTCGGGCCTCAGCAAGTACCACTCCAAAATTATGCTCGAGGCCCCAGCGCGCTTCTGCAGGTTCCACCGCTCGGGCAGCCCTGCCCAGTTGTCCCACAGCTTAAGGTAGCCCGTGTGGGTATGCACTGCGTCTGCCACATGGCCGGCCAGGACTTGGACGCCACTCCAAAACGCCGCGAGCGCGTCAATTGAGGATCCAAGGCTCTCGCTGTAAAACCCCACCAGGTGGTAATAGAATCCAGAGCAGAGCTGGGTCTGGATAGCCTCGTAGGCGGCCTCCCACACACCGCGCATTTTTGAGTCGTTGAATAGTACAGCGTACTTGAGAACGCACTCATAGTACGAGTCTATAGAGGAGCCAATAGAAGTGTACGCATCGAGCCATCTGCCAGTGATTGCGTCGATCCCCATACCGACGAGGTTACGACGGCGTTTATTCCATACCGAGAAGCATGCGCGGCGTGCCAGCTTGTCAAATCGTGGATCATTGGTTAGCTTGCTCAACAAGCCAAATTCTAAAAGGAGTGATCCTGCCCCCGCGCTGCAAGTGGAGGCCAGAGGTACGTCGCCCGCGGGTACCACTCCACGCTGCAGGTGAACGCGCGGGTACGGAATGCCAGTGGGGGTATTGAATGCAGGCAAAAGCCGCACACCCAGGTCATAAGCCTTGGCCAGCAAGTGCCCATTATAGCCCGGAATTGCGTGACCCAGTTCAGGCGCCGATGCATACAAGTGCGCGCTCAGCAGCCCTCCCATAGCGCGAATGGTGGTTTCAAACACCTGCACAATGTGTGGCTGGTCAAAGGAGACATTGTGCTCGATATAATCAACGTATTTGCGGAACTGATCATCGCGACCCAAAATGGGGAAAATGTCGAGCGTGTCGAGCAACGTGACTGAAAAGTTACCCATCACGTCGTTTCTTTGGACGTGCTCAATGTTTGGGTCTGGTCCCACACCGTCGCAGCTCAGGGGCCTCAGCTCGTCAAAGGGTAGGGCGTTGGCCGCGTAGGCGTCCCACGCGTGGTCAAACAGCCATAGCGTCTCATTTTTGAGCCTCTCCAGATGTTTTGGGGTAAAGTCTTGCTCGAGCACCGACAAGGCGGCCCCCAAAGTGGCCCAACTGGCCGCCAAAAGCACCACTAATCTCATGACCCAAAGAACGATTCCGCGTGAGCTGCCGAACCCCTTGCGGGCCAAAAAGCAAATGCGCAACGGGTTTGTCTTGTTTGCCGGTGTTATGGGCGCTGCGGTCTTTGCCATCATCAAGTACGAGGCGGCCAACTCGCCAGTGGTGAACTCGACGCTCTACACTCTGCGGCGCTCGCAAATGGCCGAAGACGCTATTGGTCGCAATATTCGGTTCGCTTCAACCATGCCCTGGATCAAGGGTAGCCCCGGTATCGCCATCTCGCGGTCTAAGCTCGAGTTTAGTTACGAGGCACAGGGCTCCAAGGCGCCCGCCACAGTGCACTTCCACGCAGTCAGGCAGCCAGATGCCCGCTTTAAGGCCGTCGAGTGGGAGCTTATCCTCAAGGACGGGTCCCACGTCAACCTTTTGGAGGAGGATTTCGTCCCTCTCGTTCCCGGCAAAAACGAGGAGCCTGGCCGCGCTAGAAGCTAGAAATACACCATTGTACATATAAATTGAACTGAACCGTAAAACTAGTCCATAAAATGCTTGATTGAAGTGGGTGTGCACTACCCTCTAGACTACAGACTCTAAATCAAGCTCTAGGACAGTGCGGCTTTTGGAAACAGAGAGAACCCGCTTCGCACGCCAAATGGAGTGCTCGTTCCACAATTTCAAGGCCTCTTGCTCGATGAGCCGTTTGTGGAGGAGCTTAATGGTGCGGGGCCGAGACTCAATGGAAAGCAGCACATTGTCGTTCTTGTTTGAGATTATTCCAACAGTTTGAGTGAGCATCAGGGTGGCAAGTAAAGGTTGGTTGAGCGGGGGTGGGCCAATTAATACTCCCCGTAGGCTGTGTGTCCTCGCTCATTTTCATGCATGTCCCACTCTATGCCCCCCTTCCAATTAATTGCATATATCCCTGCATGTGACGCAGAACAAGCAAAGCTCAATGAATACTACATAAACAGGAGCCAATTGAGAACAGTAGCCCTAAACTATAACCGGTCTTGTCCTGATTTAGAACAGCCCGCAAAAATGGGGGGCTGCCCGAAGGCGCTTATCGACAGCTGCAGTAGGGCGTCAGCTTGACGGTAGTTCAGTAATCATATCCAAATAGAGAGTTTGCGTACGCCGGGCGGCCAACATACTTGCGATCATCAATGTCAGAGGGGTAGTCCTCGTACTCGCTATGGTGTGTCTCGTACTGCCAGTAACCAATTTGGTGATCTTCATTCATACCTTTTGACGGAAACAGCTTTTCCTTGTCATGGGGCAAATTCTTGGCGATTGGGGCCACAAGGTCGTAAACTTCGGGCGTGCAATAGTAAAGAGCAAAGGGCCCGTTCTCGCGTATAATTTCTGTAACAAATGCTGCATCGGCTCGCAGCTTTTTGCTAAATCCCAAGTTTTTAGTGTCGTGTACACAAGCAGCTTCCATGATCTCTTCATCTTCCCTTAGTTCCTCGCTCGCGTGCCTGATATAGCCGCCATTTTTTGCGGCGGCAAACACAATCTCCCGGTCGTTGCTGAACTTTGTGGCATACCTAAGGTTCTCGCCATCATTCAGGATACTTGTGAGCACGACCTCACGATCCCCTTGAAATTTTTTGAGAAGATGCAGGACAGGGCCCGAGCCACCATAAACCTTTTTGGTGCATGTTGCCGCTGCCTTCAAGGCGACATCACGGTCGGTAAACTTGAACCAACGTACCCAGCGCCCGGCATCAATTGCCGCCGATGCAGCTCTCTGATCGTGCCGGAACTGAGAGTCGAGGCCCTTGGGGCTGAACCCTGCTCCAAGTAGTGCGTATACAATCTCACTGTTGGACTCGAAACCGGTACGAACGTGTTCAAAAGTGTAGCTACACGGTCGCGTCGGCACCATATTGCGCGCAACTAGCTTGAGGCTGTGCTCATCGAGAACAGACAAAACATCAGAGCTATGCACCACCGTCAAGTTTAGCAAACGCACCAGAAAGTGAATCGGAGTCTTTAGCCTGCTGATATCGTAAGAGTATGGTGATTCCCAAAGCACCTTCCTCCTGACTTGGGGCTTTGAATCGAGGTAACGGCGCGCAGTGCCTCCCTGCCCCATCCAGTCAAAACGGGCCCAGAGCTCGTCGCTCATGAAAACTTTGTAAAATTCACGATTTACCTGAGCAAAGCGAAGCCAGTCATATGGCGCCACGCGGCGCGAACGGTCACCATTGATGTAGTGTGCAACCAGCAAGGTGATGAGAGGTGTCCAGCCGACTCTGCGCTTTTTGCGGGGTTGTGGCGACTCTTGTGGGCTTTGCGAATTTCTCGGCGATGATTCCAAAGATTCACTGCTGATATTTTCGTCAGAATCGCTAGATTCACGCAGGTCTACCACCTCAAGCTGGTCCAGGTTCATTAGAAATGCTATGTACTTATTTGATCTTTTTGGCCTTGAGAGCGATGGATTCATCGTCCACAAACACACCCTTGCCCTTGTAAGGCTCGGGCTTTCTGTATTTGCGGATATTTGCCGCCAAAAGCTTGACCTGAGCCTTGTCGCACCCCTCCAAAATAACACGGTGAGGGACAGGAACGGTGGCGGTAATTCCAGCCGGGATGGGCACGATTTGCGGTACGCAGTAGCCCAACCTCAAACTCAGCTGCTGTTGGCCGTCATACTCGGGTTTTGCGGCCGGCTCGAGGATGGCCCTGAAACCAGTTCCAACAAACTTGACGATACACAGGTGGCCCTCAGAGACTCCGGTGATGCCGTTTTGCACGAGCGAGCGAGTAGTGCCCCACATTGAGCGCTGGTGCTTGCGTTTGGCGTCCTCAACCGCGACGCTGAGTTTCTGGTTTTCGGACGAAATTTGAATAAAATCAGCAAGCTCAATGCTAAGTTTGCCCCGAGGACCCTCGATATCGGCGTATTTTGTGATGTGGATGCGGGGTTTGCCCTGTCTGCCAGCGTCGGTCCGCATGCGAAGAGCGGTGACCTGATCGATCTCGCGAGCCCTTAGGTTGATGTTGACATCTTTAGGTAAAAGGATTGGCGCTCCACCAATGTTTGAGAGCCGAATCGAGCTCGTGCTAAAGAGTCTTTTCATGTGTAAGCGGCTAGAGGGACGGTGACACGAGTCCAGGGAAATGGCGGGGCGCTTGTGCCGGTGTACTTGAGTGAAATTCTCAGCGTGGCCCCAAATTGGCAATATTGATCGAGTCTGGCACTCGGCAATTTCCCCTCCTGACCTAGTTACGGACCCACATGCGCATGCGCGCCTCATCAGCCACAGGGTTGAAAAATTCGCCACGTTTCCGCCACAACGGCCCAAGAGTGAAAGTGAAATTCCCTCACGTAATTAATTTTTCCTCAAATGGGCAGGTCGTTCAAGCATCACGAGCAAAAGCTGCTCAAAAAGGTCGACTTCCTCGACTGGAAGGAAGACCAGAACC
Source organism: Wickerhamiella azymoides (assembly GCA_030563245.1). NCBI lineage: Eukaryota > Fungi > Ascomycota > Dipodascomycetes > Dipodascales > Trichomonascaceae > Wickerhamiella > Wickerhamiella azymoides. The sequence goes on along the minus strand of JAKUBN010000017.1, from coordinate 64,950 downwards.
ATCGCGAGACTCAGGTTATGCGCATGTACCATGTGCAGAACCGCAACGACTATCAAAAGTACAACAAAATCTGTGGTGAAATCCGCAAACTTGCGCACAAAATGACCCAGCTCCCGCCTCAAGATCCTATCCGGATGAAGCATGAGGCTCTGTTGCTCGAAAAGCTCCAGACAATGGGTGTTTTCGGTCAAACACAGCGGCCCAAGGCCAGCGACCTCGAGAAGCTCAGCGTGGCTGCGTTCTGCAGGCGACGGCTCCCGGTGGTGATGGCCCGTTTGCGCATGGCACCCAACGTGGTCGAGGCTACCAAATTTGTTGAGCAGGGCCATGTCCGCGTGGGCCCCCAGCTCGTTACTGATCCGGCCATGCTCATCACCCAGGACATGGAGGACTTTTTGACCTGGGTCGACGGCTCCAAGATCAAACGCAAAATCATGGAATTCAAGGATAAGGTCGATGATTATGCCTAGTTTATTTATTAAAAGCATCTGTAGAGGAGACTACTTCTCGATAACGAACTTGTTTACAAACAATGCGGCTCGACGAGCTGCCCTTGGTAGCCTTGGACCTCATTCTATTTTGCTTGGGCCACTCTCCCCGACTGTACTTTGAGCTATCTTTCTTGAGTAAAAGTGAGGTACGCGTCAGTTAAGCTGCAAAACGATTCCGAGGTGATTGAGCGGGCGAGGCAGGGCAGCCCCTTGAAGAGGCGGCGTACCTAGTGGACTGTAATATTTATATACATTTGCTGCCCTTGCAGAGACGGAAATTTAGTTGAGTGTAATTTATATACATTTACTGCTCAAAGCGCAGGTCCCAGCCCATCTGGGGGCCAAACACGGGCAGCAGCTCGGCGACGTTCTTGACGTCCTTGTCGCCGCGGCCACTCAAACAAATGACAATGTCCGAGTCCTTGGGCATCTTTTTGGCGAGCTCCATGGCGCCCCACACGGCGTGCGACGACTCGACGGCGGGGATGATACCCTCGGTCTCTGAGAGGGCGCGGAACCCGCGCAGAGCGTCGACGTCGGTGCAGGGGATGAACTCGGCGCGCTTGGTGTCCTTCCAGTGGCACAGCTCGGGGCCGACGCCGGGGTAGTCGAGGCCGGCAGAGATGCTGTGGGTATCCAAAATTTGGCCGTCCTGGCTCTGCAGGACAAAGGTCTTGGCGCCGTGGAGCACGCCGGGCACGCCGCCGGTCATGGACGCGGCGTGCTTGTCGGTGTTGACGCCCGAACCACCGGCCTCAATGCCGAGCAGCTTGACCTCCTTAAAGGGCACAAACTCGCTGAACATGCCGCTGCAGTTGGAGCCGCCGCCCACGCAGGCGACCACGGCGTCGGGCAGGCGGCCGTTGTTTTGCTCGGCAAACTGCGCGCGGGTCTCGCGGCCAATCACCGACTGGAACGTGCGCACCATCAGAGGGAACGGGTAGGGCCCGCTAGCAGTACCGAAAACATAGTGCGTGTCGCTGAGGCACGTGACCCACACGCGCAGCGCCTCGGAGCAGGCGTCGCGCAGGGTCTTTGTGCCGTTTTGGACCTCGACGACGTCGGCGCCCAGCAGCTTCATGCGGAACACGTTGAGGGCCTGGCGGCGCGCGTCCTCGGCGCCCATGTAGATGGTGGCCTTGAGGCCAAATTTGGCGGCGGCAGTGGCAGTGGCCACGCCGTGCTGGCCGGCGCCGGTCTCGGCGATGACGCGGGTCTTGCCCATGCGCTTGGCGATGAGGACCTGGCCGAGCGCGTTGTTGATCTTGTGGCTACCGGTGTGGTTGAGGTCCTCGCGCTTAAGCCAGATCCGAGCACCACCACACCGCTCAGTGAGACGATCAGCCAGGTGCAGGTAGCTGGGACGGCCCATGTAAGGGTAGTACGATTTGTACTCCTCCCAGAACTTGGGGTCGTCGCGGGCTGCCAAAAAAGCAACCTCAACCTCCTTGAGGCACGTGTGCAAGATCTCGGGCACGTACTGGCCGCCAAAAATGCCAAAGCGCTCGGGACCGTCCACGAGCTGCTCGTCCTTTGCCGTAGACTCCTGGCCCGAGAATTGGTCAATCGAGGGAATTGCGGCAACATCAACGCTGGCGCGGCCGGTAACCTCGCGAACGTAGTCAGTAACGACCTTGACGCGGCTATCGGCGGGGGTGTTGAGGATGAGCGAAATCAGGAACGAACCAATCACCACACCGTCCGCACTGGCGCCGACGCTCGTAAAGTGCTCGTGGGTGCTGATGCCAAAGCCCACGGCGAGCGGGGCGTCGGCGAATTTGCGCACGCGGGCCACTAGCTCGTCGATGTGGGACTCGATGGTTCCGGTGGAGCCAGTGGTGCCCATACGAGAAACAACGTAGATAAAAGAGTCGGCAATGGGCGCGAGCTGGGCAAGACGCTCGTTGGTGGTGCTGGGAGCCACGAGAGGGATGTAGCTGAGGCCGTAGTGCTGGCACACATTTCTGAAGCGAACGGCCTCCTCGGGGGGCAAATCGACGAGCAAGAAGCCGTTGGCGCCAGCAGACCGCGCAGCACTCACGAATTTGGTCTCGCCAAATGCCATGATCGGGTTGTAGTAGCCCATGAGCATGATGGGCACCTTGACGCCAGCGGCACGGGCCTCGCGCACAGTCTCGAGGATCTTGAGCATTGTGACGCCATTGTCGAGGGCTATTTGGTTGGCCTCCTGAATCACGGGGCCGTCGGCAATCGGGTCGCTGAACGGCATGCCGAGCTCGATGATGTCGGTTCCGCCGGCCTGCAGCGCAAGCATCAGCGGCACCGTCTCGGCGAGCGACGGGAACCCAACAGTCAGAAATGCAACCATGGCCGCCCGGCCATCTTTTTTGGCCTGGGCAAACGTCTCGCGAATGTGAAGACTCATTGCCGAGTCAGCGCCCAGCCCGGGCTATATATGCCCCCTGTGACTCAGGGGGCCCAGGGGGAGGGGGGCCCAGTGGCCCAGTGGCCCAGGATCAGGCAGCAAGCAAGATCGATTGCGATCCGTTGATCCCTTGCCCTGACCGCTCTAACGCCTAAATAGCTAAACCTACCTTACATTCCAGAATATAGCCCGCTGTACATCTCAGACATGAGCATCGGCGCCATAGAGCTCGGCCGCCCAGGGCCGCTGCTGGGCCCATGCCCAATCATTGCCCGGCACTCCACCGCCACATTGCACATCCGCAGCAGCCGTAGCAGCCCTAGCCGGTTGGCACGGGCCAAATTCACCTGAAACTTGACGCCAGACACCGAATCCTTAAAGTAAACAGTGAGCCCGGTCGTACGGGCCGTGAGCTTGGGGTCCACAAGGCACACGGCTACATGGCCAAAGCGCTCGACCCATACGCGCTTTGGGACATTGTTTTCTTCATTTATCGTCAATTGGAACCGGGCAAACACATGATGCCAGGTGGCGTCGGGGTATTCGGCCACATAGCTGTATTGGGTGCAGTTGAAGATGTGCTTCATGATTGCGCATTATGCAGTCTTCTATTATATATATATGCGCCGAGAGGGGTGCGCCAGGGGTAGTGTGGAATGTGTCCCAGCATATGCAGTCGGCGCGCCCGCACAAAAAACGTGTCCCAGCACATGCATGCACATGCAAGGGGAGCGGAGGCGGGCAAGCCTGAGCCCGAGCTTCTGGCACCCGCCCTACGACGCATCCTACGAGTCCTTATAAATACCAAGCAGGTAGGCAAACCGAATCACCACCAAATCGATCGCCATGAGCACCGAGTCACGGGCCAAATCGACCTTGGACCCTTCCACCTCGTGCCAGTTGATGGCCACCTCGCGGATTGATATCTGTTTGCGCATGGCAATGATCAAGACCTCAACATCAAAGATCCACCGCTCGGTGTGCACAAACGGGAAGATCTCGCGGGCTGCTTGGCGAGTGAAAAGCTTGAACCCGCACTGGGTATCGGCAATACTCCTAATTCCAAAGACGTAGAGGAGCGAATGAAGGCCGTACATGAGAAGGTTGCGGATAAACGTGCGTTTTACCACCGCGTCGGTTGTGACGAGGTGCGCGCGCGAGCCCACCGCAAGGCCGCGCGCAAGATTGTCAATACAGGCAATCAACTTTTCAACATCGGCGAATTTCGAGGCGCCGTCTGCATCGGCAAACAAAATGTAGCGGCCAAGCGCGTGCTTGACGCCGTGGGTGACAGCACCGCCCTTGCCCCGGTTGGCGGCCAGAGTGACCGCTTTGATGTTTTGGCGCGAGTGGGGCGCGTGCTTCTCGACCCATTCGAATGCAGTGCGCACAGTATTGTCGCGCGACCCATCGTCCACGAGCAAAATCTCCCAGGTGCGGCCAAAACGCGTCTCCAAAAAGGGCACCGCCTCGGCGAGCATGATGGGCAAACGCTTGCTCTCGTTGTAGCACGGCACCACAACGCTGAGCTCAAGCTCAGAATCAGAGGCGAGCGTCGGTAGCTTGTGTGTGGACACGTCCCCAGCGATAGAGTACTCCTGCTCGCTCTGCATCTCGGCGCGAGGTTTGTGGCTCAAAAACAAAATAAGTGCATAAAATGCTGCAGCACAAAATATGCACAGGGCTACAAGCTGCGCCAGCATAATCGACAGAGGGTGTGTGATGACTGAAGCGCGACTCCTTCGTGTATGTACCGCGTGGCAGCCGCTGATCTGGTGGCGGTGGTGGCGTCCGAGGGTCCCACCCACCCCTCTAAAAAATGGGGAAATTGCTGGGAAGAGGACTATTTAGCATTGTTGAACAGGAAAATAAGTATGCGGTAAAAATAATCGAGACCGACTTTTGCAAACCGCCGCACTCGCCCGAGGCAGAAGTCGCTGCCCTGCGTGCGCTCGACCACCCCAACGTTGTGGCCCTGCTGGACCTGGAGCAAACCAAGGGCGTCGAGCCAGAGCTGCGTCTAAAGTTTCCTCTCTACGAGGCTACCCTGGCCCAATACCTCAGGGCCCACTCAAAGGCGGCATGGCCGAGCGGCTGGCGGTGCACGCTTGAACCGGCCAAAGTTGCACAAATTGGCGCCCAAGTGGCCGGTGCCTTGGATACTGTCCATTCTCTTGGCATAATTCACCGCGATATTAAGCCCGAAAATATTTTAATGGACGGTGATACCCCTGTTTTATGCGACTTTGGTATCTCGTGGGTCCCTGGCCACGGCGAGCAGCCCAAAGTATGCGACGTGGCCACTGCAGAGTACAAGGCACCAGAACTATTGCTGGGCCAGGATTATGGTGCCCCAATTGATATTTGGGCTCTTGGAATTGTGCTTGCCCTGCTTTTGTCTCGGGACTGCACGCCACTTTTTGGAGAGTACCAAGGCGACATTGTGCTGCTAGCGGCGCACTTGTGCGTGCTTGGACCACCCCCGTCTGAGTGGGATGTGCATTTTGAGGCTAATGAAGACTTGTCCTCGCGTCTAGACAGTCTCAGAGGACTACAATCCTTAATCAAGAGCGTCTTGCAATGGCGCCCAGAGCAGCGTCCGAGCGCCGCAGAGCTTGCCAAGATGCTTGCATCCCCCAGCGTCTGAGCAAGCTGCGTCTTTCTGCGACACCATGCGGGCTGCGTCTACACTACTCAATGCAGTGCAATGCAAGCGAGCTTAAATTAAAATACGGACTGCATATTATGCGTGTATAAGGTGTAGACTATGCATGCATGGCATTATAATTTGTCTTGTAGGTATTATCGTTCGTGCATGCTCTGAAACAGCGCACGGTTTCACTTTGCACGGCCTCGGAGACTGCTCGAGCTCCCGCTGCAAGTCGGCGCTTTGACCTACGCAGTGCTTCCGCCACTTTTTTATAGTTTCAGGTCTATCTTTTAGGACTATACTGGCCAACTGGAGGCAGTATCATTCTCCTCACAGAGTATCGCCCTCCTCAACTATGTTCTCAGGGGTTCTACTTTTTTCGGCCCAACAACCCCTCCAAAATTGCACGCTCATGCTCAATCAGAGCACAAGTCTTGGCCGTAGGCTCAGGCAAGATCTTGATAAAGTGCTGCGCGAGATCCCTCACAAGCGCATCTGCCCGCTCGCCAACCTCAGGAATGCTGAGCAGCTCGCCAATTTTTTCAGGCACGATGGGGTCCTCGCCAACGTACAAGTCATACTCACCATTCACGCACTTGAGTTCAACCAGGTCCTCACAAGCAACCAGCACCACAAGGCTATCTTGCCACTTATTCTCATTGACAATCAACGCCGAATTCCCCACAAACTGCACAAGAATGCAGTATGCTGCTTCGAGTGCCTGCCGTGTTTCCTCATCCTGAACATCGGGGTCACGGCTCACATCAAGCACCTTGCGTACTTCGGGATCGAGGGGATCGTAGGTACGCGTGAGGCTCGAGTCTGGCTCTTCGGGCACAAAGCCATATTTGAACAAAAACTCGCCCGCAGAGCGCGGCCCGTAGTCAATAAAGATTTCAGAGCCGCTCGCGATTTCCTTTGTGGCCACCAAGACAAAGTGACCGTCGTGGAAGTCGTACCTGGCATTAGCCTCAGAGCTGTGATTGGCAAGGTCGAGCACAGGCACTAGAACAGATTTGTTGGTTTGGGGGTGGGTAAGAGACCGCGAGGCAATCCATTCATAGGCCAACACCCAGAGGTTGGGATCGAGCTTGTCGAGAGTTGTGTTTTGCAAAAAGGCCGCCACAAGCCGCTTTTTGGCCGACGCAGCGTCACCAATCGAAGTTCCCTCCAGGGGTGTCTGATCGGTCCATGCAAACGGCAGGTCAAGCTGCTCAGGGTTGGGCAAAAGCTTAAAGTAGGGCGTCCATTGTGTGGTCTGCAGGGCGAGGTACACCACGACGCGGTGCAGCAGATGAGGTCCCTCGCCGAGACAGCCAAGCAGCCACTGGGCCATGGCATCATCGATGCAGGTATCCTCGGAAATGGCGAGCTTTTCAGGCACTTGAAGCAGCAAGGTGTGCGCAGGGGTGTCTTTAGAGGCTACGAGGCCAAACCCGTGGCTCTCTGATATTTGGCAGTTGAGGGTTGTATGGTGAGCAGCGAACGAGTTCCACACATCGAGCTTATTTTCAATTTGGGGTTTCATCTGGTTGCCAGACATGAGTGGAGTAGGTGACAGTTGACCAACCCAAAGTGTGAGTGGCAGGTGCACCGCAGAACGCAGCGCAGATGCAGATGGGGCCAGCCCCTTTATGCTTGTTTTATGCTGTGTTAATGCTAAAATTCTATGTACAATTCTGTAGTTGCTTCGTCCACACGGACATTACAAAACGGCCGTACCCACTGGAGATTTTTCATCAATGAGCTGGGACGACGAGGACTTTGTGGTGCCCACGAGCCAAAACTACGACGACGAGGACGAGTTTCTTGACGACTGGGAGTCTGCTGCCGTGGACGAGAAGCCCAAGGTCGCCAAGCCCAAGATCTCCAGCGCCCAGCGTATCGCCGAGAAGAAACAAAAGGAGCAGGAGGATCGCGAGCGCAAGGCGATGGAGAAGACCAACACCGCGAGCAAGAAGGACCAAATGGACAAGGAGCTCGATGCCGACCTCGACAGTGCCGCAGACCTGCTTGCTGCTGCCGATATCCACCCTCGCACCAAGGCCAACAAGAAGGAGGTCAAGGCTGCCCCTGCCGGCCCCGTGAAGCTGAGCGACCTGCAGATCTTCAAGCCCACCAATGTCAAGGAGTACGCAACGCTGCGCAAGACCGTTGCCCCGCTCGTTAACGAGCTGTACGCCAAAAACAGCAAGATGCAGCACACAAACTTTACAATCGAGCTGTGCCGTGACCTGATGGGTCCCCTTGACAGCGAGCAGATCTCCCGCGTGATTGCCACTTTGGAGGCCAGCCAGAACGCCAAGTACCGCGAGGAGCGCGCCAAGCGCCTCGGAAACCGCGCAAAGCCCCAGATCAAGCAGGCCAGCGCCAAGCAGCAGGCGGCGCCCATCAAGAACGAGACCGTTGCTGAGCTCGAGGATGATGGCCTGGATGATGATGATTTTATGTAGATTCTGAATTGCTAGATGGAATACTCGGGAAAACTGAGAGGTTTGACTTGGGAGGGTTGATCTGGGTCTACATGTATTACGGTCGTGATCAGCCGCGAAAGTACAACTCTACCGGGGCACTGAAAATAATTCACAGATAAATAATTCAAACAGACCTGATTTCCCTGACGTTTCTGCTTGCGAGCCACTTTCCAATTTACCAAAGATCACCAAAGCTCCTACATATACTTGCCGACCTCCATGTGGCTTTACCTGCTGCTTTTGGCATGGTATTTATTGGTTGTGGCGGTGAGTCTGCTCGGTGTGTGGACTATATGGACTCATAAGCGGTCCCGTACCCTTGAAACGCCCTCAAACCCCCCAGGCGTCTCGATAATTCGGCCGCTCAAGGGCATCGACACCGACCTCTACCAAAACCTGCGCTCGGGGTTTGCCCAAAAAATTCCGTTCGAGATGGTATTTTGCATCGCAGACCCCGAGGATCCGGCCAAACAGGTTGTGGACCGACTAGTTTCCGAGTTCCCCGAGGCCGACGTCAAGCTGCTCGTGGGCAACGACAGTTATGGCCCCAATCCCAAAATCAACAACCTGGCCAAAGGGTACGAAGCGGCAAAATACGATTTGCTATGGGTTCTTGACTCGAACGTCGCGGTTTCCTCGAGCACGCTGCTGGAAGCGGTGCATATTTTCGAGTCCAACCCCCGGATCCAGCTCGTTCACAATATCCCCTGTGCAGTGGCTACACGCGGTGGCTGGGGGTCGCGGCTCGAAGAAATGTACCTGTTGACAGCGCACAGCAAGTTTTACGCCGGAATCAATACCGTGGGCATTGCGCCGTGCGTGTGCGGCAAGTCCAACTTTTACCGTCGCAGCGACCTCGACCGCGCATCAAATAGTGCTCCCGGGCACGGTATCCGCACGTTTGCAGACTATATCTCCGAGGATCACCTCATTGCCGAGTCGCTATGGGCTCAAGGTGGCCGCACCCAGCTGTTGCACCAGCCGGTGGTACAGCCGCTGGGCTCCGCTCCGCTCGAGCTCTACACTGCACGCCGTATTAGGTGGCTCAGAGTGCGCAAATACATGGTGATAGTTGCTACCCTTGTTGAGCCAACCACCGAATCGCTTGCGGCCGGTTTCATTGGCGGCGTGGCCATCGCTGGCCTCAGGGGTACCTCGTTCTCATGGCTGTTGCTGCTGCTGCACATGAGCTTGTGGTGTGCCGTGGACTACTTTAATTTCCACAACATTTTGGCATTTGAAAACTTTGACAGTAGCCTCAAAGCGAGCTTTGTGGAGCGCTACGCAAGCCCCGATCCCGAGCTCAGCGGCAAGCCGCGACCCCTGCGCAACTGGCTGCCCATGTGGCTGGCGCGCGAGCTGCTGTGCCTACCCATCTGGGTGGTGGCGATGCTGGGCTCGCACATTGAGTGGCGCGACAAGCCATTCCGGATTCGGCGAGACTTGGTTGCCGAGGAAATTAGCCGTTAGTCGAGAATTGTATATAAATATAGAACTAGTAGTTGCTGGGGTAGAGCACGTCCTTGACGTTCTCAAAGTTCTCCTTGATGCTGCGGGCAGCCACGAACCGCGTGAGCAGGTGCTGCGAACCGGCCTTGTCGTCGGTGCCGCTCTTGCGGGCACCGCCAAACCACTGCTGGCCAACAACGGCGCCAGTGCACTTGTCGTTGATGTAAAAGTTACCGGCAGAGTTCTCGAGCGCGTCGCTCAGGTGCTCGATGGTGGCGCGGTCGCGGGCGAAAATGGCACCGGTCAAACCGTACTCGTTTGTCTCGTCAATAATCTTGATGGTCTCGTCGAGCTTGGCGTCTTCGTACACACAGACACCCAAGAGGGGACCAAAGAACTCGGTCTTGAGCATCGAGTGGTTGTCAGGGACCTCAAAGATCGTCGGCTCAATGTAGAAACCGGCCGAGTTGTTGTAGGCACCACCGGTGAGCAGCTGGGCCTGAGGGTCCTGCTTGAGGGTATCAATGGCCTTGGAGACCTTGTTGAAAGAGCCCTCGTGGATCACGGGGCCGCAAAACTTGGTAAAGTCAGTCAAGGCGTTACCCTGGCTCAGAGCCTCAGTCTCGGCAACGAGCATGGTCTTGAACTCGGGCCAAACGCTCTGGGGCACGTACACGCGCGAAGTGGCGCTGCACTTTTGGCCCTGGTACTCAAAGGCACCGCGAACAGTGCATTTGGCGGCGTGCTCGAGGTTGGCACTCGCGTGAATGAGGTGGAAGTTCTTGCCGCCGGTCTCGCCGACAATGCGGGGGTAGGAGCGGTACTTGGGCAAGTTCTGGGCGATCTGCTGGTACAAGTTCTGAAAAACTTGGGTGGAACCGGTAAAGTGCAGCGCTGCAAACTCCTTGTGGCCGAGCACAACGTCGGTCACCTCCTGAGCAGGGCCGGGAACAAAGTTGATCACACCATCGGGGAGGCCGGCCTCCTCAAACAACTGCTGAATCTTGTAGTTGGACAAGACAGCGTTGGCGCTAGGCTTCCACACCACGGTGTTACCCATAAGAGCGGGGGCAGCGGTCAGGTTACCACTGATGGCGGTGAAGTTGAACGGGGTCACCGCGTAGACAAAACCCTCGAGAGCGCGGTACTGAGCACGGTTCCAAACGCCCTTGGACGCACGAAGCGGCTGCTGGTTGTAAAGGTCCTCGGCGTACTTGGCGTTGAAGCGCAAAAAGTCCGCAAGCTCGCACGTGGTGTCGATCTCGGCTTGGTAGGCGTTTTTGCCCTGGGAAATCATCGTAGCCGCAAGCACGTCGTAGCGGTGTTCGCCGGTAATAAGGTCGGCCGCACGCAAAAACACGGCCGCACGGGCATCCCAGCTCAACTTGGACCATTTGGAGCGGGCGATGAGCGAGGCCTCAATGGCGTCCTCAACGTGGGTCTTGGAGGCCACACTCGAAAGAGCAACGGGCTTGCCGTCGTAGGGACCAATCTGGGCCACCTTCTCATCGGTGTAAACCCGCTTTCCACCAATAACAAGCGGAATCTCGGGCACCTGGCCGTACTGACGGTCAACGGCCTCCTGAAGCAGCTCGCGCTCCTTGGACCCTGCGCTAAACGAAAGGACAGGCTCGTTGAAGATCTCGGGGATCTTGGGGATAGATGTGCTTGCTTTGCGAACGAACCTGAGCATGATGGGGAGATGAGTGGGGCCTCGACTCATTTTAATGTGGGGCTTTGGGGCCTGGTTACGGGTAATATTTCGGGATTACTCGGGTCTGTTCGGCGGAGTTGGTGAGAGGCACCTCCTGCTGGGGGATAAAGCCGGGCTTTGTGGCAGGGGTATCCAAGATTGATTTACTGTATATAAAAACTAGATTTTGGCAGGTACGGGCAGGATTTCCTCAGATGAGATGACTCGGGTTTGGACAAAAGTGACACGCGGGTGGCGATCGTGTGGCGAATTGCCACATGTTACTCAGCCCTGCACCCGTATGCACCTCGTGCAGGCCGTTACCGGCAGCGAAATTCCAAGAGAACGGTTGGGGGGGCAGCTTAGTCATCCACCACAGGGAACGACAGATGGTGCGCACAAATGCCCCCGACGCGAAAAATGCCCTCGACCGGCGGCAACCGAGCCCCGAGGCCGCTGGGGTTGAGGCCGAGGATGCATATTTCAGCACGACAGTTGCCCCAGACTACCTGCCAAGCATTGAAAACGACGTCCAGAAGTTTGTCGCGACTCACAGCCAGAAAAAAATCGCCATTGTGACAAGTGGTGGAACCACCGTACCGCTTGAAAACAATACTGTGCGGTTCATTGACAATTTCAGTGCCGGTACTCGTGGATCTGCCTCAGCCGAGCAGTTCCTTGAAGCGGGGTACGCGGTTATTTTCCTGCACCGCGAGTTCTCTTTGATGCCGTACTCGAGGCATTTCAGTCACACGCGCAATTTTGTTGACTACTTTATTACTGGTGAGAGCGGGGTGCAGCTCAAGCCGGAGTTTGAGGCGGATATTGGTGCGGTTCTGGCAAAGTACTCTGCGAGCCAAAGCCGGCTGTTATGCATCCCGTTCACTACAGTAAACCAGTACCTGTATTCGTTGAGAAGTATTGCAACCATTGTTGCGCCCGTGGCTGGGCCCCGGGCTTTGTTTTACCTTGCGGCCGCCGTCAGTGACTTCTTCTTGCCTCAGTCCAAAATCTCCGAGCACAAGATTCAAAGTCGGGGCAAAAGCACGCTGAGCGTCGAGCTGGATCCGGTGCCCAAGTTTTTGCGGCGGCTCGTGGAGCAGTGGACCCCTGCGGCCATGGTAGTCTCGTTCAAGCTCGAGACCGACCGCTCGATTTTGCTCTCGAAATGCCACCAGGCGCTCGACAGGTACGGGCACCAGCTGGTGATTGGCAACCTGTTGCAAACTCGCAAACATGAAGTGGTTTTTGTCAACTCCAAAGAGACGTGGGTGCGGTGTGAAGAGGGCGAGGTCGAGATCGAGGCGGTGTTTGTGCCTGAGGTTGTTCGTGCTCACGACGCTTTTATCGCGGGTTCAAGTTAGATACGCGTTAAAGTAGATACGCGTTCAAAATAGAGCTAATTCTAAAGATACTGCATGCCAATGCCCAACTGAAGCCCCTTGGACATGCGGTCGCCCGAGTGGGCCACGAGCGGCATAGCTACGTTGAGTTCGAACCGCGACATTGGGTGGTTAAAGACGAGGCCCAGCCCCGCCGAAACACGTGGTTTGAGGAGATCGCCCGCGTCTCCCAGGCTACCTGCGTTTAAAAAGAGGTGCCCGTGCAAGTTTTCCGAGGCGCGCGGGACCGGCGAAAAGAGGCTCAAACCGGCGGTTGCAACGGCGTTACCACCCACACTCACCTTGCCCTCATGGGGTCCAGCACAATTCATGGCAAACCCGCGCACATCAGTGCTTCCGCCCATGTAGAACCTGTCCATCAGGTGGGTTGTACCGGTAGCGGCTGTGTTTGAGCCGAGCCCACGCGCGCCATCCGCCCATTCGAGAATGAGTGGTTGCAAGTACCCAAACCGTCCTGTTGCCGAGGCGCTCCAGCGGCCAAACTTCCAGCCCTGCTGGGCGTCCACAACGAGCTTGGCGCAGGGGTGGTCGCCGGCGGCCAACTCGGTCGACATGCGCAGCAGACGGCCCCGCGTGGGCAGAAACAGGTTGTCGCGCGTGTCGCTGGCCATATTGAAAAAGGCGCTCAGCTTGAACGCGTAGCCCGCCTGCTGGCAAAAGGTGGGCGACTGGAGGGTGCCGCTATTTTCGCTGTACATTGTGCGCAAAACAGCGTCGATGCCAAATGAATGCAATGCCGAAGCCATGCGCACTGTTGCGCCCCGTACTTCTTCCTTGTGAAGGCCCCAGTCGGCGTGTTTGTTGCTGTCGTAGCCAAGCACCTCGAGCTTCCACTCAATGGGCATGCGGAGGAGGGCCGCAGGGGCGCTCAGAGTGAGCAGGTTGCTCTTTGTTGTACGGGTTCCCATGTGCAAATCCATATTTACCGTCTCACCAAGACCCAAAACATTGCGCGTTGTGCCTTTGATATAGCCATAACCCTCCTGATTGCCAACATTTGTGCCGGTTGCGATTGTGAATCTTTTCTGGGCAACGAGGCTCACGTGGGCCAAAAGCGGCGGGCCAGTCGTGGCAATTTGGCTGTCGTACACGCCGAGAAAATCAAATGCATTTTTCACCCGCACGCAAGCGGCTGCCAGTTCGTCGGGGGTCCTTGCGTCCAAAAGCGGCTGCGCGTAGCATCCCAACAGCGGGCTCCGGGTCTGGTCAGCACCGTTGCCGACAATGTTTACCCCCTCAAGATCAAAATACCCTTGTTTGGCCACAACTGTGTTGATATGGCCCCTCGCCAGTTCCTCCATAAATTAACAAAATGACTAACGGGGGGGGCACCAACGGCCCCAGCGAAACTGCTCCAAACTCTCAACACCCCTTCACGCTCCTATAGCCCTCTGCTGCTCAAAAGCCTTGAGATTTGCACATGTGCATTTCACATGCGCGTTCAGGTACACCGAGGATCAGCTAGGCTAATTAGGCACTTGACTAAGGGCTTGCAGTGCTAAATTGCAGCACTCCTGCAGCCGGCTGCAGCGCCTGCAGTGCCCAACTCTAGATCTAGTACCGGGTTGTTTATACTTTTTTGTGAGATTTATGCACCTCTAATAGATGATTGAGAGGCTATTTTGAGCTGTTTGCGGCTGTGCAGGGGCTTCCACTTGACACAAAAAGTGCGCCATTTAGTAGCTACATTTAAGCTCCTTGTCTCAAGCTAATCTAAGGCCCAAACAAACAGGCGCAAAAATGGCCTTGTGCACACTGAAGATAGCTCTGCACCATTAACGGGCGCACGACATCTTGTTTGTGGTGTGGGGAATTTAAGTCTATTTTTTTTCGTGGGGCCCCATGTCCGCTCTCAGCGGGATACTGATTTGCATCTTGCGTCGCTCTCGAGCCGCTTTTCATACCGCGTGCCCTCAAACCTATCTATGTGGAACCGACATACATGCGCTCTGCACTCGCACACCTGCGCTTGCACCTGCGCTCGCACGTTGCAAACGCACGCACGCACTAGCGTAATGCACCTCAGCCGCATTGATCCCGCTTGCCCCATAATTTGTTACAAACGTCTCGCTTACCATAACACGTGACCTAACAGCCTCGGTAACGTAATAGGCAGGTCGACGGGCGAGCTGCAAGTTTAAGGATGCATTCGACCCTCAAACATTTGTGGCACTCTGGCGCTAAAATAAAAATACCGACAGGGGTACAGGGACGATCAACTAGACAGAAGTAATGGTAAATTAGCAAAATGAAGCTCAGAACTGCACAGATCAGGCGTTGAAATTACAGGCGTGGGGAGCTGCGTCGGCTATTCCCTTGTATCGACAGGAGACCGTGAGTGAAGGGGAGGCTTTGGACGAAATCCGGTGCAATTAGCTCAATATTTTTACAGTCTTTTGCTCTTTGTTGTAATAATTTAGCCGATTTCTCCAATTTTATTTCAGGCGGATTCTTTTTTCTAAATTTAAAATTTCAAGGCGGTCGTCTGCAGACAGTAGCACCACCCCACGCTCAGCGAAAATTTGGCGTAGCGAGTGCATCGATGAGGCTATTCCATCGCGTGAGCACGGCCGCAACCGCCCTGTTGCTCTTAGATGCGCTGCGGTTGACCGTTTGCTGCCGATCTGGATGCTCGCTTAATCGACGCAACCAACGGCCGGCCAGTGGGCGATCGATCGATCGCGGGGATCGCTGGCCAGAAAGAGCATTATTGATGCTCGATGAGCCAAGTGCACTCGGACTTTGACGCACAATTGGCAGTCTAAGACAGTTTTTCACATGCCTCACGACAATTTAATCAACACGAGAGCTTAATCACCCGCCTTGAATTTTAAGCGCCAAGTTTAACAGAAAAAATAATTGTGAATACTCGTGGAATCGGATTAAAATCCGCTATTTGGGTGTCTAGACAATGTAAAACGTTGTTTTAGTGGGAAGTAACCGTGCATGCAGGCGTATGCAGGTACCCTTCTGTCATGCACAAAGAGATTTCTCACAAAACTGAATGGTGTGCGGGCCAATGCCTCGGGAAGTTGGGGCGAACAGGCCCTAATCTATAACAAAATCAGATCAAAACAACTATTCAGGGGCGTGTTGAGTCAGCCGATCTGGTGATCGGCAGGCGGGCGCACCACACAATAACGGCTGGAGGGTCGCCTTAACGGCGAGGCGTGGAAGCTGACAATTTGAAAAGGGGTCAAAAACTGAGATCGGCGGGTCATTCAAAAATAATTCTTAAACAAATTTCAAAAACAACCCTGCATGTCTGAGACTAGTCTGCTACGAAGCTCGGGCGGTGCATATGGTGACACAAATTCCTAAAATCTCCCAGTGACATAAGCGACATGTCTCTGAAGTCCGTGAGGCTGCACATGCAAGGAACTGTAAGGCGGTACTTGGCGGGGATGTCCCAACTCGATTGAGGGCCATTGAAGGAGCGCAAACCCTGGTTAAAGAGGGGGATACATACTTTGTGACACTTCCGAGCAGGTTGAGGGAAAAAAACGCTCAACTTATCATGTCCTTTGGGGTCAATGCAAGCGATCAGACCTTGCTGGTCATTATGCATGTAGGTTTGCCAACGTGCAGGACATTTTTATTAGACTGAAACGCGATCGAATATAAAGATCTGGGGATCCCCACCTCGTCTAGTCCTTGAATCCTTAATATGCCTTCTTACCACGGATACTGCCGTTCACAACTGGACTGCCTCATTCTATTTGAGGCTGCCTGCATGGGAATTATTCCTCGCGTTTCTCAGAGATTGTCTGAGGACGAGCGCAGCGAAATCAAAAGCGGCTCGATCTACATTTGGGACGAGAATGAGGCTGGTGTTAAGCGCTGGACTGATGGCAAGTCATGGTCTACTAGCCGCGTGAGCGGTCCTTTCCTCATTTACCGCGAGCTTGATAGCAGCAGCGCACAAAGTAGCTCTCGTTGCCAGGTCAAGCCCTATGGTCTCTGCAAACAGAGTGCTTCTATCACAATCGACGAAAACACAAAGCTGCATCTTATTGCATACTACAAGAAAGAGGATGTTCGCTCTGGTGCTTTGATCCAGCCGAGCATTGACATGAACCTCAAAGAAATCACAACGCTGCTTAAGAAGCGCAACGTTGGTCTCATAACTCCCGAGGCCAGCACTCCTCCTCGCTCGCCACTTGCGCTTGCCAAGCCGGTCAAGAACTACCCTGTTGTGGTTCGTCAATCTACTACTACTCCTTATACCCGCATGCCTTCGCCCCCTGTGCCTATGCAGCAGGCCACACAGACTCTTCCGCAGAGCCCGCCCATGTTTAGCACTCCGGGTCCGGCATACATGGCTCCCATTCAAAGAGTGTCGACTCCTCCCATGTCAATGCCTAGATTTATGCCTCAGCAGCTGCTTTACGAGGCCAAGGGGTTGCCTCAGGAGGTGCGGGTATTTGACGAGGACCGTCGCCAGCTTTCATTGCTGGACAAGTCGCTGTCTGCCTACTAGCTTATTTATTTATAGACAAAGTTGTCACGTTTACTTCTTACTAGTACCCCTTAAATGCATATGCATGTTGCTTGCTGTGAAATTTCACTAATGCAGCATAGCTTCCAGAGGGAAGGCTCGCCGGAGCTTGGGCGAGACGGCAGGAGAAAGTAAGCCAATTGATTGATTCTTGCGCTCAAACACTCGCATACACCAAAAACCAATATAAAATTGATTAATTATTCAAACATGCAGTCTTTTACTAACCTTTGAGACCCCCTTCAGTGACCCCCTTGAGGACCCCTTTCCGACACCTGACATTGCCGCAAATCACTCCTTCCTCAAATGTCCGACGAGTCGGATTTGGCCTATCAGATGCGGTCGATAAAGCTTAAAGAGCCGGTAACCCCGCCATATTCGATGATGGTCAAGAATCAGCACATGCGGAGCAATTCCTGGACTTCTGACAATAGTACTCCAGCCATGCGGCCCCGGGCGTATTCCAGCAGCGTATTTGACTTTGACTATGTGCCTAAACTTGCACACACTCCCTTGTTCAAGACCCCAAAGCAACCGCCGCATCCGCGAGGACATGGTCAGGTGACCCCACCCAGTATTTCGCCAATCCAATTTGGGCCCAAGCTCAAAAAGCCTCAGGCACCGCTTGATACTCCAAGCGAAGAGGTTGGGGAAGACGGGGCGGCTGCAATTCTTGCCCAATGTCGAGACCAAAAGGGGTGCAGGTCGCTCCAGCACCGGCTTCAAGAGGGCAACGCAGCAACGATCGCCACCATCTTTAGGGCCACAGCCCCGTCAATTGCGAGCCTCATGGTTGATCCGTTTGGCAATTACTTTTGCCAAAAGCTTGTGGAGCACTGCACAGAGCCGCAGTTGCTGGAAATTTTGCGCCTCATCAAGCCCAAGGCCGTCGAGATCGCCGTGTCCCAGCACGGCACTAGAGCGCTGCAAAAGGTCATTGAAAAGATCCGCACGCAGCAGCAGGTTGACTTGCTGGTCGAGTCGCTGGATGGTAGCGTGGTACACATTGTGCGAGACATCAATGGCAACCATGTGATTCAGAAGTGCCTTGTTTGTCTCGACTCGCGGGGTGTCCAATTTATCTACGACAGCATTTATTGCAATGTCATTAGTGTTGGCACTCACCGTCATGGGTGCTGTGTACTCCAACGGTGTCTTGATAGTGCCGCTCCGGCCAATAAACGCCGCCTTGTTTCCCAGATTGTTGCCCAATGCCTGCAGCTCGTGCGTGACCCGTTTGGAAACTATGTGTGCCAGTACGTGCTTGCCTTGCGCGTTCCAGACTATACCCATGGCATTACGAGCCAGATTATTGGCCACTTGAGCGTCCTTAGCACGCAAAAGTTCTCGTCAAACGTGGTTGAAAAATGCCTCTGGACAGCCGAGCCCGAGCACAAGCAGCAAATGACCGCGGAGCTTCTTGAGGAGGAGACGCTTCTCAAGCTGTTGCTAGATCCTTATGGCAACTATGTGATTCAGACCGTGCTCGAGAGCAGCCGCGGCCAGCAGCGCGAGGAAGCGGTGGCGGTCGTGCAGGCGGCGCTGAGCACCACCCGCACGCCGTATGGGCGCCGAATCATGTCAAAGTTAAAGTCCCTTTAAGGGCATAAGTTATTAGATATTATATTGTATTTCACTTTTTCGCCATTGGGCCCCACTCCGCGCGCGGGTTCATCTGGTAGCACACGACCTTACTCTTGCGCAGCTCCTCGATCTTTTTCATGCCGGGGTTTTCTTCGAGACTGACCTCATGTGTAGGTTCAGTCTTGAGAATGTTTGAACCCGGCGACTCCTTTTGCAGCTTGGCAGTTTTGGCCGTCTTGGCCCATGTGCGCAGCACATCCCACAAAAAGTCATAGGGCGCATCGGTCTTGATGCAACCCGCCTTGGCGTGGGTAAGGCTAGCCTTATAACCGCTGTTGAGGATCGCGCTCACAAATGTCTTGAGAGGAGGCACAGGGCACCGCACCTTGGAGGCCATGCTGCTGGGACTCACATAAAAGGGGGTGTCAATCTCTTGGCGTGCTAGCGTCAACATTCCCAAAATGCGTGGCTTGGTAGCATACGTTTCATCATCGAGGGCAGGAAGCATATCCAACATTGTGTCGACAAATTCGGGGTCGTGCAGGGGGCCAATCCACAGCGGTCCACTGATGTGGTGAGGATTACCGCAGTGAACACAATGAGTGCCAACAGTGGGGCCCTTTGCGTAGCCGAACTTTTGCAGAGGCGCACCCTTTTTGGACACTGTTTCGCTCACTTTACCGAGCGGGCTGATGATGGTGGTCTGGCAGCCAGTGCAGTTGTACACCACGGCCGTCTTGCCCAGGTTCTCCTTTACCTTGAGGGGCGCGCTGCGCACGCGGATAAAACAGCGCAAATAGTAGTCAATACTGAGACTGAGGAGCGGCTCAATCGACTTGCCGTAACGTGCAGCTGTGTTTGCAACTGTGTTGAGCACCAACCGCAGCGCCGACTCGTGGGTTGCATCGTTGCGAACCGTGGTGCCTCCGTAGTATGCAAAACATTTTTCAGGATAGCCATTACCAGCCAAAACAGCCAGATCTGTGCAGGTAACAAGTAGCAAGCCGCCATCGTGAACGCTCTGAATGGCCGCATCCAAAAAGGGGACTGCACTACCAAACGGATCAAGGTCTACAACATGGCCCTTGAGGGTGTGCATAGTGGCGTTGGCGTCTCCGTGAATTGCATTGACAACATCTTGAACCCCATTGTGCTTTGCATTGCGCTCAATCGACTCTACAGAGTGTTTGCTGAGATCGTTCGCGTACACCGTCTTTACCTGAGGGATTTCCTTGGCGTAGCGGATTGACCGCAAGCCCGAGGCTGCAAGACCCTCAACAATGGAGATAAAAGGCTTGTCCTCAGCATCCCGCTTGCGCTTGCGGCTGTGGTGCTTGGCCCAGGCCCTGATGGACAGGATGGAGATGTCACGATTAAACTGCTGAATGGGGTTGTAAAAAACTTTGGCGTCCTTGGGGTAGAGCACAGTGGCTTTTCCCTCGGTAGCACTAACGAAATCGTCCATAAAAAAGCGGCGTAGGAAAAATTTCAGGCGAAATTTCAAGCGGTTAATTGGTGGCTGACTAGCCGATCTACATGGACGCTAGCGACATTATAGCGGCTGTGGAGGTACCCCCCTTTGAAAACCCCGAGCCTCGCTTCCTCAGTGACAAGCTGGAGGACATTGTGGCCTCACAGAGCGAGGATAGCGGCAGCGAGTACGAGTCCGACTTGGTTGACGATGCGCAGCTCCAGTGGGAGGAAAACGTCGCCAATTTGGAGCGCACCATCTACATGATTCTGTGCCCCATGATTGGCCGTGTCATTGGCCGCCGTATCGCCCAGAACCTGTGGCTACGATTTGTAGCTTTCAGGTGGAATCGCCGCAGTGTGGGGCTATGAGCGCTTCAAGTCCCCCAGATACACTTCTAAAATGGCAGATCTAGACGATTTCTGCCTGATTCTTGCCCTCCGAAAATCCCATTTGGCCGCTAATCGTTGGGTTGGCTTTGGCCAACTTGTTTTTTGTATAAGTTTACTAGCTAGTTGCTAAAAAAGCAAATTAAAGTATAAGGTAAGAGTTATCGAGTGATTATCCTCAAGCAATAGTGCAGTAGGTGAGCCACTGAACCTGACGGCCGGCGCCGTTGGCAACGTCCTTCTTGTTGTTGGCGAGGAGCTCAGTGATGAAGTTGTTGGAGGAAGTAGAGGAGTGCATTGCTAGATGGT
This sequence comes from Wickerhamiella azymoides, assembly GCA_030563245.1. Lineage (NCBI taxonomy): Eukaryota > Fungi > Ascomycota > Dipodascomycetes > Dipodascales > Trichomonascaceae > Wickerhamiella > Wickerhamiella azymoides. The sequence continues at coordinate 44,153 of JAKUBN010000017.1, read as the reverse complement.
CCTTGGGTACTCCCTTTATAGTACATGAGGCTGCTTAATCCGTCATATCGGCATGGCTAAGGTGCAGGCGAGGTCTGCGGAGCCTGCATAGTCTGTGGGGCTTTGGCGCTCACAGGCACTTTGAGAGATACCTGAACGGAGCAGTAGCGCTCTAAATGGATTTCATCAAGGATATGAATTTTGTGAACAGTTCTGGATCTATGGTCAAGGAGAGACCCCAAAAGAAATGGGCCATTGGGCACACCCCAATCGGATCAAGCGAATACTCGGTGCAGCGTAGGTAGAAATGGGTGCAGGATGTATTGCTAAGTAGCTCGGCGCAGATTTTTCTTTTTACGGGGTGAGTGTAATACTTGGATAATTCAGCTTTAGAGTCGACTGTAGCGACAGCTGCAAATCGAGATTATTTTGACTCTGTCCGCCCAGCAGCACTTCGCACTGTAATTGGCAGTGGCAAGCTAATAATTATTGACTGACATCAGAGCATAATACCTATTTTTGCTGCCATTTTCTTATTATACAAAAGCCATTGAAAAGCCACTGTGTCTAGGATGCACGCAAAGCCGCTGCTCACAGTATTGGGGATATATAATTGCTCTCGAACACGAACGGCGGGGTATATAAATTTTGAGTTCTAGCTGTTTAGCTACTCCTGAAAATGTAAAGTTCGGGAATCAAGGCGCAGTCGCTAGCGCTGTCAGTAGCTACATCAATATATTGCACGTTGTGAAACAAGCCCCTGGACTATTAAACAAAAGCACAAATGTAGCTCATGGCTCAATGTAGCTCATGGAATTTACGCTTCTATTGTACTCTTGTATTTTTTCAAGTTGAACCACGCCTTTAGTGCGCCGCAGGTGATCTGCATGGGAAATGTGTGAGCCCAAGTCATATGTTTGAGCTCAATGTGGCGCCGTGCGGGCAAGCAGCAAGTCGGGATCGACTACGCCTGATACATAGATTAAAAGTGAAATTATAGCTAAAATGATCTGATTTGCGGCTGGCAGCGACCAGTGACGGCCTATCGGAGAGTGATGCACGAACCCCCTGTTGAGGCACAGGATGCACGGCGTCTCTAATTTTGTCTCGATGAGATAGTAAATTGAAATATATGTTGATTAGGTATTGGGGATCCTGCCCCGGCTAAAATAAATTAAAAAACGCTGAAGTCAACGCCGTCGAAGCCTGCGGCAGTGGCGCTCTCGGCTGCTCGCGACAAGCGGCCCACGCTGGCCTTGATGGCATTACGCGTGATGCCTGTGGGGGTGGAATCAAACGCTCTCAGCTTGAGGTAAATGGCCGAGTTGGTCTCGTGCACGGCGTCTGTAACCCGCTTCCACGCGGCAATGTGTTCTGGCGACCAGCCAAATTCGTGCACTGTCTTGGCCAGGAGCAGAGGGCCCTGCATAGCCTGTTGGCGGTAGAACTGGATATCAATTTCGTTTGGTGAGGATTGGCTCACAGGTGAGAGAGCAAGCACGTCAGGAGCGTAGATACTGGATGCTAGAGTGGCCATATTGATGTTTGTGTGGGGACGCAGCCCCGCATGCTTTTATATGTATGTGGATATTCGTGTATATTAGAAATTATTGGTAATATGCGGGCTGCATCACGTGCATGCTGCAGATGGGCCCCCTCGACTCAGCCACAAGGGGTTACTCCTGGACGTAATTATGGGGCGCAATGACCTCAAGCGTAATATTTTACGTGGCTAGTGTATAAAGGGGCTGTACAAAGCGAAAAGTGGGTCGAAGATTGAAGGGCCGATTTGCGGAATTTGTCACAGTTCGTCGCAATTTGTCATGCTTTGAAATGAGACACGGAGCAGGCTGAATTGTGTGATTTTGTATGTATTTCCGCTCCAATAAAGTGGCATTTAACGATTTTTTCGACCAGAGACGGCGCACGGTTCAGTCACCTTATTACCACCAGTCGGCAACATTAGCCCCCTTGTAAGACCCCCAATATTTCCTCGGCGATTCCATCGGCGATTCTGTCAGGAGACCCGGGTAGAGATTGCATAATCAATCACCCGTTCCGCTTATGGTCAGTGTAGCGTTTGTGTGCCTAGGAAATATTTGTAGGTCGCCGATGGCCGAGGCTGTTTTTGTCCACGAGGTGAAAAAGGCTGGTCTGGAAAACGAGATTAAGGTTGATTCGTTTGGCACAAGCGCCTTCCACATCGGAGAAACCCCCGACCGACGCAGCGCCGCCACGTGCAAGAAGCACGGGGTGCCGGTAAAGCACAAAGCCCAACAAATTTTCCCGCACCATTTTACCAAGTTTGACTATATCATTGGTATGGATGAAAATAACTTGCACAACCTGCAGCAGATGGCACCACGCAACAATCAGGCCAAGCTGAGCCTGTTTGGCAAGTTTCGCCAAAACGCGGATTTTGCGGATATTGTCGATGATCCCTACTACGGAGGCGACAAGGGCTTTGAGTACAACTTTGAACAGATCTCAGATTTCAGCCAGGGACTTCTTGAGGACATTAAACGGAATCATCTTTGACGTTGCTATGCATGCAGTGCGTTCGCTAATGCAGGACCTGCAGGTTGCCGGGTGACACGCAACACGCCAGATTGCCGCCTCCCAGTTATATAAGGACCGATTGTTCCGTAGCCCTAGACATGACGATTACAATCGGCCAATACATCTTTGAGCGCATTGCTCAGCTCGGGGCCAAGCACGCGTTTGGTGTGCCCGGCGACTTTAACATGCCACTGCTCGACGAGCTGTTAGAGACCAAAAAGCTCAAGTGGATCGGCAATTGCAACGAGCTGAACGCTTCGTACTGCGCAGACGGGTACGCTCGTACCTCGGGCGCCCCCACGGTATTTGTGACCACCTATGGCGTGGGTGAAATGAGCGCCATCAACGGTATTGCTGGCTCCAATGTTGAGAACGTGCCTGTGATTCATGTCGTTGGTATGACCAGCCGCGAGGCCATTGAGGACAGTCCCTTCCTTCACCACTCGCCGGCTAAAGTCGGTGACAGCAAGGCAAACTTCCTTGACTATGTCGAGAGCGCAAAGTACTTCTGCGCTGGCCACGAGGTGCTGTTTGATATCGGCAAGGTCGCCGAGCAAGTTGATCGTTTGTTTTCCACCTGTCTCGAGACGCGGCGTCCCGTGTGCCTCTATGTGCCTGTGGACCTGTGTGCCATCAAGATCCCCCGCGCGCCGCTCAAGACGCCGCTCACGCAGCCTCAGCGTGACCCCAAAAAGAGCAGCGCCGTTGCTGCCGAGATCGTCAAGGCATTCAAGGCTGCCAAGCAAGCGGTTGTTATTGGCGACGCGTTGGCCATTCGCTTCAACCTTGGCTCCAAGCTCGACAAGCTGATCAGTGCCACTGGCAGCTACGGTACCACGACTCTGCTTGGTAAAGGTCTCATTGACGAGACTAGCCCCAACTACCTTGGCGCCTACACCGGCGTGACCTCGCTCAAGCCTGTGGCTGAGGCGGTAGAGGCGTGCGACTTTGTGCTGGACGTGGGACCCCTGCACTCAGACTACAACACCGGTGTGTTCTCGCGCAAGATTGATACAGAGCACTACATCGAGGTTTACCCCACCTTTAGCCGTGTGTACGGCAAGAAATACGAGAACGTGAGCATGGAGGACGTTATTGACGAGGTGCTGAGCTCGCTCGAGTCCGAGAGCACTCGTACTGCCCCTGCCTCCAAGATGCACAAGCCCGAGCTGCCGACATCGGGGGCGATCAAGTCTGACGACTTTATCCCTCTTGTTGAAAAAATGCTCAAGCCCAACGACACCCTGGTGGTCGAGACCGGTTCCCTCCAGATTGCCGCCAGCTATGCGCAGCTGCCCAAGGGTGGCTCCTTCTTCACCCAATGTGGCTATGCCTCGATCGGTTTCGCGCTGCCTGCCGCTGTGGGTGCTGCCATCTCCAACCAGGCCTTTAAGCCTGACGCGCGGGTCGTGCTGGTGGAGGGTGATGGCTCGGCCATGTTGACCGTGCAGGAGCTGTCGACGGCCATCCGCTATAAGGTGAAGCTTGTGGTGCTGCTCATCAACAACGATGGGTACCTGATTGAGCGCGCACTGCACGGTCCCGAGCAGGAGTACAACGACATTCCCGCTTGGAACTGGACGACCCTGTTCAAGGCGCTCGGCCCCAGCGGCGCTGCCAAGTCGTACCAGGCCAAGACTGTGGAGCAGTTTGAGGAGGTTGTCAACTCCAAGGAGTTCAACGAGGCCGAGGTGCCGCAGCTCATTGAGGTGTTTACCGGCAAGTTTGACTACCCCACGGCGCTGAGCACCATGGCCAAGGCCAACAACGAGCGCAACGCCAAAATCGACAAGGAGTGGGCGGCAAAGCATGACTCTAGCTAGTTTATAAATATGGATTCCTTCCCCTAGACTCCTTCCCTAGATTTCGTCCTCGAGGTACTGGTACTCAAACTTGAAGTTCGACTTGCGTCGTTGCAGCCAGCTGCCCTCAAAGTCAAAGAACCGGTACGTTCCCTGTTCAAACTCGGCGTTGATTGTTTTGGGGTCCTCGTGGCGCTGGAACCAGGTCAGGAACCGCTTGTGGAACCGCCAGCTGCGGGTCTTGAGCTCCTTGGCCGCCAGGTACTGCTGGTATGACCCCTGGCGGTAGTAAAAGATGTAAAACAGCGTGTCGAGGTCCATCTTGGCAAATATCTCGGGGTTATCGAGGCTCGCCAGCGGCTCTCCAGGGTAGTAGTCCGGCGTCGGGTACGGGCTCTCGGCGTAATAATAGCGCGGGCAGTCGGCCAGCACCGAGTCGGGGCAGCGATAGAATGACTGCTCGGTGCGGGCCGAAGTCTCATACTCGTCGGGGTTGGCAGCACGTGCCTTGATACTCTTGATGCAGTCGCCCAAATCGGCCAAGGCTGCGGGCAGCTCGAGCGGCGGTGTAGGGGCGCGCGCCGGCGGTGCAGGGGCCGGGGCAGCGGCCGAAAACGCCGAGGCGGAGGCGGCTCCAGAGCCAATCGGAGCAGGTGCCGTTGCAGGTACAGGAGACTCGCGCCCGGCAGCTTGAGCTTGACGCTCCCTATAGGGCGGAAGAGACTGAGGAAGAGGTGCAGGGGCGTACTGGGGCTGGCTAGGAGCAGCTGAAGGGGCATTGAGGGGCGCATGAGTACGCGGGGCAGGCGAAGCAGGCACGCTCGCTGCCGGTTCGGGGCTCTTCTTTTTCTCCTTTTCGGCCGCCCTTTCCTTGCTGAGATCCTGGGCAAGATCCTCAAGCGTGTAGGTATCGTCACGGACAATCTGCTCAGCCTCCTCTTCCTCGTCTTCTACGAGGCCAAGATCATCGTACAACGCCTCGTCCTCGGCAAAATCAACCTCGGTGTTGCTCTCAACATAGTATAAAATGTCGTCCTTGATCTCCTCCACCGCCTCAAACGCCAAGGTGTCGTTCTCAATCATCCGGATCATAACCTCCATTTTCTCCACGTGCCACTTGTTGCGCTCGACCGTATGCTCGATTTCGGCAATGCGCTCCTGGCGCTGGCTGTCCTTTTTGCCACGTTTGGCCTGCTGGAGCTGCTCCTCTTCTTGCTCGAAGTCAGCGGTTTGTGCCTCGAGAACCTCGATCTGCTCGGTCAAAAAGTCGCAAATCTCCTTCTTTTGCTCAAAATGCGGGTCGTCGTCGTTGCTCTGCTGCCACGTCTTCTGCTTTATCTCGCGCTCCACCACCTTGAAGCGCTCCATTTCGTTCTCAATTAGGCGCCGCTGCTCCATCAACTGCTTTTTGTCGCGCACATCGTTGCTACCGATCCACGTCTTGATCTGATCGCGCAGCTTTTGCAGCTTTTTGAGCTCCTTTTTGAGATCGGCCTCGAGCTTCTCCTTTTGGCTTTGGTTGGCGCTGTTTTGCAGCTTGTCGTAGATTGTATCGAATGCTTGCGTCCCTTCAAGCACTCGCTTGAAGACTCGCTCCATTTCCTGTTGCAGTTTGCGCGCGCTCATGGTGCTTGAGAGGGTGTGCCAGAGTGCTGAGTGCTGAGTGAGCCTGGGCCTTGGTGAGGTGAGCGGAGCGGAGAGTGGAAAGCTGGGTGAAGTCTGAGCACAAGACAAGAAATTGGACCATAAGATTTAAGGGTAGCTGAATACCACGCTGTGCCTCGCTGGCACCACTGTATATCAAAGTGGGTCGACTCCAGCTATGCTCTACGAAGGCATGTATCCAAGCCCGCTACTCTAACACATAATTTTTACACTGCTAGTGCCAAGCCTGGTCAGTCTAGCCGAACCTGACCGACTTGGCCCCGCCCTAGCCCGTTTAAACCTGGCTACCCCAGCCTTCAAGAGGTGAAGGGTATGTTGAGGGTGCTAGCCGCTTGCCAAGTTGAAGGCAGCTCATGTGCAATACATAAAGTGATATTGACCTGAAAAGGCATGGAGCTGGATCTTAACCGATCGTATAAACCCAAGCTAAACACTGCAGTTTAAGCACCCCGCCTATCGATCTCATCAGTCCCTATATAATCCCCAATTCAAGTGACTCACTCTCATATGCCGAACTTGATTCCCGCAGATTTCGTTCGTCAAGATAGGTTTGTCGAGGCCCTCTACGAGAGGCCGGTGCAAATTGATGCCACAAAGGCTGCCAGCCGTCTACTGGCGTTGCTCTCAAGATGGAGCGGCGACGAGGATGTGTCGATCCTCACAAGCAAGACCCTGAGCGCCAGCCTGACTGCCGAGACGACCTTTGCCAACCTTGAAATCAAAGAGTGTGAGCCCAGCGAGCAAACACTTGGCCTCAACGCCCCCGGATCAAGCGTTGCTTTCTACACTGACAAGACTCTCAAGGTGCGCTACAACGCGCTACTTTTCTCGAGCAAGCGTATTGCCATTATGGTTGACCAGCTATTACTTGCCCTCGAGCAGCCTGAGAGTGCCAAAGCGCTGCAGTTTTCGTTGACGACCGAATCGAGCCCGTTGCCCGACCCGACTGCCGACCTCGATTGGAGCAACTTCCGCGGTGGTATCCACGACATTTTCGGTCGCAACGCCGAGGCGCACCCTGATCGTACCTGCGTTGTCGAGACTGCCAACCCCTTGGACCCTTCCACCAAGGAGCGTACCTTCACCTACAAGCAAATCCATGAGGCCTCCAATGCGTTGGCAAACAAGCTCATTGGCGATGGTATCAAGCACGATGATGTGGTGGTGATTTACGCCTACCGTGGCGTCGATCTCGTGGTGGCCGTGATGGGTACCCTCAAGGCGGGCGCCACCTTCAGCGTGATCGACCCTGCGTATCCTCCTGCGCGCCAAAATATTTATCTGAGCGTGGCCAAGCCCCAGGCGCTTGTTTACTTGCGCAAGGCCGGCGTTATCAACCCGGTTGTCCAGGAGTACATTGAGGAGAACTGCACCATCAAGAGCAGCGTCAGCGCCTTGGAGCTCAGCGAGCAAGGTCTTGAGTACGAGGGCGGTGCGCTAAGTGATTACAAGACCCCCGACGTCAAGGTCGGTCCCGATTCGCACCCCACCCTCAGCTTCACCAGTGGCTCCGAAGGTGTGCCCAAGGGTGTTCGTGGACGCCACTTTTCGCTTGCCTACTACTTCCCGTGGATGTCTGAGGAGTTCAAGCTCAGCAGCAGCGACAAGTTCACCATGCTGAGCGGTATTGCTCACGACCCCATCCAGCGCGATATTTTCACTCCTCTGTTCCTGGGTGCCCAGCTTATGGTCCCCTGCGCCGACGATATCGGTACCCCTGGTCGTTTGGCCGAGTGGATGCAGGAGACTGGCGCCACTGTGACCCACTTGACTCCCGCCATGGGCCAGCTTTTGACTGCCCAGGCTTCCACCAAGTTTAGCGCCCTGCGCCGCGCCTTCTTTGTGGGTGACATTTTGACCAAGCGCGACTGCACCAAATTGCAGGCTCTTGGCGAGAATGTCGACATCATCAACATGTACGGTACCACCGAGACCCAGCGCGCTGTCTCCTTTTACCGCGTGCCTGCCCTCAGCCAGGACCCCGTTTTCTTGCGAACTCAAAAGGACACTATTCCCGCTGGTAAGGGTATGCACAATGTGCAGCTGCTGGTTGTTAACCGCAACGATCGTACCCAGATTTGCGGTGTTGGCGAAGTCGGTGAAATTTACGTCCGCGCCGGTGGTCTCAGCGATGGATACCTCGATCTGCCCGATATGACCGCCGAAAAGTTTTTGGATAGCTGGTTTGTGCCCAAGGGCCACTGGCAGGACAAGTACGGCGGTGAGTGGAAGGGCCCTCGTGATCGCCTCTACCGCAGTGGTGACCTTGGTCGCTACCTGCCTGACGGCAATGTCGAGTGCTCTGGACGTGCCGATGACCAGGTCAAGATCCGCGGCTTCCGCATTGAGCTCGGCGAGATCAACACCCACATCTCGCGCCACCCTGCCATCCGCGAAAACATTGTGCTTGTGCGCCGCGACAAGGATGAGGAGGCGGTTCTTGTTGCCTACGTTGTGCCTGAGACCAAGGAGGACGATGTTTTTTCGGCTCATGAGAGTGCCGAGGAAGAGGACGAGGTGGTCAAGGGCCTTGTGCAGTACCGCCGCCTCATCAAGAGCCTCCGTGACTACCTCAAGACCAAGCTGCCTGCGTACGCGGTGCCCACTGTTGTGGTGCCTCTGACCCGCTTGCCTCTCAACCCCAACGGCAAAATCGACAAGCCGCGCCTGCCTTTCCCCGACACCGCTCAGTTTGAGATTGCTGCCCGCCACACCAAGAGCGACTCCAAGTGGACCCCTACCGAGGCTGCTGTGCGCGATCTCTGGACCGAGATTCTTGGTAGCCGCTCAATGGAGCCTGCCGACTCGTTCTTTGATCTTGGTGGTCACTCGATCCTCGCTACTCGCATGATCTTTAGTGCTCGTACCCGCTTTGCCCAGCCCTCGCTGCCCCTGGGTACCATCTTTGAGCACCCCACCATCAGCGAGTTTGCGGCTGCTATCGATGGCGAAGAGATTGTCGGTGCCCCTGCGGCCGAGGTTGAGGCTGTGGAGTACGCCAAGGACGCCGAGACTCTGAGCGCTGCGCTGCCCAAGTACCTCACCCGCACCGAGCCTTTTACCGAGGGCAGTGTGTTTGTTACTGGTGTTACCGGCTTTTTGGGCTCATTTTTGCTGCGTGATCTCCTTCAGCGCCCCGGTGTCAAGGTGGTCGCCCACGTGCGCGCCGCCACTCCTGAGGCCGGCCTCGAGCGTATCCGCACCTCGGGCTCCGCCTATGGCGTCTGGGACGAGGCCTGGGCCCAGCGCATTACTGTGTGCGTTGCCCCGCTTGAGGAGCGCCACTTCGGCTTGAGTGATGCCGACTGGGAAGAGCTCTGCAACTCGGTGGACGCCGTCATTCATAACGGTGCCCTTGTCCACTGGGTGTACCCCTACAGCACTTTGCGCAACCCCAACGTTATCGCCACTGTCAATGTGCTCGACTTGTGCGCCCAGGGCACCCCCAAAATCTTTACGTTTGTGTCCTCGACCAGTGTCATTGACACCGACTACTACGTTGCCCTGAGCGACAAGCTGCTTGCTGAGGGCAAGGCCGGTATTCCCGAGAGTGATGACCTCCAGGGCTCTGCTCATGGCCTCGGCAACGGCTATGGCCAGTCCAAGTGGGCCGCCGAGTACATTGTGCGCGCTGCTGGCGACCGTGGCCTCAGTGGCACTATTGTGCGCCCTGGTTACATTCTGGGTGACTCCACCACCGGCGTGTGCAACACCGACGACTTTTTGGTCCGTATGCTCAAGGGCTCCCAGGAGCTCGGTCTCTTCCCCGAGATCTCAAACACCGTTAACATGGTGCCCGTGGACCACGTGGCGCGCGTGACTGCTGCCTGCACGCTGAACCCTGTGAGCCGCCATGTCTGCGTTGCCCACGTTACGGGCCACCCGCGCATTACCTTTAGCCAATTTTTGGGCGCGCTCAAGACCTATGGCTACAAGTCCGAGCCTAGCGACTACATCCACTGGCGCTCGTCACTCGAGCAGTATGTTGTGCAAAAGGGCGACCACGCTCTGTTCCCCCTGCTGCACTTTGTGCTTGACAACCTGCCTCAGAGCACAAAGGCCCCCGAGCTCGACGACACAAACACCGTTGCCGCGCTCGCCGCAGACGCCAAGCGCACCGGCCAGGACCTGTCGGCTGGCGCCGGTGTGAGCGTCGAGCTGCTCGGTGTCTACTTTGCGTTCTTGGCCAAGGTTGGCTACTTTGAGACTACTGCTCAGCTGCCCGAGGTCGAGGTGCCCGCCGAGGTCCTGGCCAACTTTGCCAGCGCTGGCGGCCGCTCTAAATAGTGTATATATGATTATGCTTTACGTTTACTTTTCATGCTTTTCAGGGGAGCTTCGAACTGGGAGGGGCTGGAGCGCTGCAGGAGTATCGGGGCTGCAGAGCGCTCGATCGAGGCATCATCATCAAGTAGTCTTAGTATCTATGTAAAAACTAGCCCAACGTAGAGCAAGCATGCAAAGAGCATAAATCCATAAGTACCCAAGAGCGTTCCACCCACAATGTTCAAGGTCTTGACGCTCTTGCCCAGCGCCTGGGTAATGTTTTGGATCCCATAGGGTTCAAGCGCAAGGGTGTGCTCCTGAGTAGTCAAATTGTAGTCTGCTATGCGCGGCAGACTGATTTGCTGCATCGTGACGCCATTTCCCCAAATAAGGTCAAACGCCAGAGTTGACCACGTCTGGTTGAGGTTGGAGAGGGTCGTGGCAGTATTGTTGTAAAGGGTAGAATTTACAGTGGAAATGATGCTGGCCACGTTGGTCACGAGCGATGTGAGCTCCGCCGTCATGTTGTTGTTGATTCCAAGCTCAAGGTTGGTGACCTCTGTGTTGAGGATCGAGACCGACACCTCGAGAGTACCATTGGTGGTGACGTTGACGTTGGACGGCACGGCACTGCCAAAATTGATGTCCAGCGCTCCCAAGCTGCCCTTCATATCACCAAGGCAGAGAGCAGCAACAATGCAGCACCAGCCCACCACCAACATCTTGATGAGAAACGAGCTAAACAGGTAGCTGCAAATCCACTCGACCCGCGCAGGGGATTTGCACCCAGTGCGTGCCACAATCCACGCTGCCACAGTCACTGCCAGGTTATCGGCCTTGTTGTACGCGCGCATTGAGGGTTTTTCTTGCACAGCAGCGCTCAGGTGCTTCCACCTGTAGTAGATGTACATGGCGGCCACCCCTACAAACAGCACCGCAAGCACAGCCACAAACGCCATCTGAGTGCGGTACCGGTGCTTGAGGGTTTTCAAAAACGCATCAATCTGGGCGTCAGTACTGGCACACCCATCGGTCGCGTACGTGGTTGGCACAAGCGACATATTGGCGGCAAGACCGTTGGTGTAGGGCGCGAGCATCTCGGTCATATTTGCGCAGAATTCGGCATACATGGATGCCATATCGATCTCTGCATTTTGCGAGATGTTGTAGTAGGAGGTGTTGTCACTGTAGGCCGCGAGCAAAGCAGCGTTGAGCCCGAGAGGAATGGCGGTAGAAATGTTGGATGTGAGGTTGGTGGTTCCGCCGAGGGAGCCTACAGCATTCTGGATAGCAGTGAGCAGCGTGTTGGTGTAGTTTTTGGCATTCACGAGCTCTGACTCTGCCCAAGCGCCTAGCTCAGTGGTGGAGTTGGTGGCGGCGTCGTAGGCACCGGTCACGCCCGCACTGAGAACGCCTTGGTAGTAGGCGGCCAGCAGCTCGGTATAGCTGGTGGTGGCGGCCTGCAGATTGGCCACCGAGGCATTGAGGCTGTAGGCATACTGCTCAATTGCGGTCGCAACCCCCAAGTTGAAGGTGTTGTAGACTGGTTGCGACTGCGAATAGTAGCTACCCGCAGTGGTAGCTGAAAGCGAGAGGGCCTTGCACTCGAGGACAATGTAGGCCCTGACGGCACCGAGCAGCTGCGACACCAGCACATAGACGACGGTCAAAAGTCCGATAAGAATGATGCAGCAGACAGTTGCCGGGTTGAATAGTACCTGGGTATAGCGGGCCCTGAGGCCCAAATAGGCCTGGCGTTCTGGCTGCGCATGCTCCCTAACGTTGAAACGAAACATGTAGGGTATACCGCCCGGCGAGAATATGGGGGTCCGTACTGATGGTAGCATGTTAGAATACAAAGGGGAAAAGCGCAAATGGGACTTTTGATCCCGCAGTTATGTAAAAATTGCGGGTCTCGACTGCAGAGACGCCAAGATCCACCGTGACCCACACGCAAGTTGCGAGCGTAAACGCCGACGGCTGGTCAATGAATAGCGCCAAGTAAATGAGCATTTCAAAAAAGTAATGGGGGCACGCCGCGTCCACGAAAAATTCAGGCGGGTTGTACTTTTTTGTGTGGGCCAGTGCCCAATGGCATGCAGCCTGGCCCGCCGACGATACAAGGAAAAGTGTGACGGCGAGCCGGCTACGGGTGTGCGCAGCAGTTTTTGAAGGTTGGTGGGTTGCCTGTAAAGTGTAAAATACGAGCCCAACCAGGTAGTGGCTGAAATGCATGCGTGCGGCAGAGGGTCCAAACAGGCCCAGCTGCTCGACTAGGCGGCGAGTGCCCTGGGCAAGAAGCATCATTTTTCGCGTTGATGGAGCAGATATGGCAGTCAGAGTGACCAACAAGGCGTAGAAATGCCAAAACCACTGTTTAGGTACTGTGAGGCGGAACAGCCAAGCCAGGGGAGTTGAGGATGCTGCAGGGGTTGGATTCCACGTTTTTCCGTATTGAAGCAGCGGATTGAGGGGCTCGACGTATTTTGCTAGGAAAACAGAGGCTGTGGCTGCTAATAGGATAGCTGTAGGTGCGTTTGCGAGCCCAAGAGGCATGACAATTTTTTTACAGGAAAGTGAGAAGAACATAAAGCGAGCATATCTATCTATCATCTATCATTACTCAAATTCGTGGCGCTCAAGAGGGCCGGGGCCGACCTGCTTGAGGTACTTGAAGGGGTGGTTGAGGCGGCTGACGACCTTCTGGCCCTTGTAGGCGTTGATCACGGCCTCGGCGCGCTCAGCAATACCCTCGCCGGTGAAACCAAGCAAGTTGTAGATCTTGTCGTAAGGAGCCGAAGCGCCAAAGTGGTCAAGGTTGAAGTGCTCGTGGCAGAAGCCGGCCCAGCCAAAGGCAGACATAACCTCGACGCTGAGGGCGGGCACGCCGTCGGGGAAGACGCTGAGCTGGTACTCCTGGGACTGCTTGGAGAAGGTGAAAAAGTCGGGCAAAGAGACAACGCGCACGTTAAAACCCTTCTTCTCGAGCAGCTTGGCGGCCTCAACACTCAAACCAACCTCGGAACCGGTCGAGGCAATGATGAGCTGGGCCTCGCCCTTGGCCTCGTGCACAACGTAACCGCCCTTGGCGGCCTTCTCGATGGACGAGCCCTCGAGCTGGGGCAGGTTCTGGCGCGAAAGGGCAATGACGGCGGGCGAGTTGCGGGTCTCGATGGCAACCTTGTAGGCGGCCGAGGTCTCGTTACCGTCGGCAGGACGCCACACCTGGAGGTTGGGAATGGCACGGAAGTGGGCGAGAGTCTCGATAGGCTGGTGAGTAGGACCGTCCTCACCAAGACCGATCGAGTCGTGGGTGGCAACCCAGATGAGCTGGTGGCCGCTCAAGGCGCTGAGGCGCAGGGCACCCGAGGCGTACGAGACAAAGTTGAGGAAGGTACCACCGTAAGGAAGGACACCACCGTAGGCGCTGAGACCGTTCATAATGGCGCCCATGCCGTGCTCACGCACACCGTAACGGACGTAACGGCCGGCGTAGTCGCCGAGCTTGGTAACAGGGGGCTGGAAGTCGACGGCATCGGGCCAGCGGGTCAAGTTGGAGCCGGTAAGATCGGCGGAACCACCCATGAGCTCGGGCAAAACACCCTCGAGGGCAGTCAGCACACCCTCGCTAAGCTTGCGGGTAGCAACGTCCTTGTCGCCGGCCTTGAAGGTGGGCAGCTTGGCCTCCCAGCCCTTGGGCAGCTCACCGCTGACACGGCGCTTGAACTCGGCGCCGACCTCGGGGAACTCCTTGGCGTACTTGTCAACGAGCTCGTTCCACTCGGCCTCGAGCTTGGCACCCTCCTCGCCCTTCTTGGTCGCAATGTCCTGGACCTCTTCGGGAATAACAAAGGTCTGCTCGGGGTCAAAGCCAAACTCCTTCTTGAGGTGCTTGATGTCGTCGGCCTTGAGGGGGCTGCCGTGCACGCTGTGAGTGCCCTGCAGCTCGGAGCCAAAGCCAATGATAGTGGTCACGCGGATGAAGCTGGGCTTGTCGGTAACCTTTTTGGCCTCGGCGATGGCGGCCGAGATGCCCTTAAGGTCGGTGTTACCGTCCTTGACCCACTGCACGTGGAAGCCGTAGGCCTCCATGCGCTTGTTGACGTCCTCGGTGAACGCGCAGTTGGTGTCACCGTCGATCGAGATGTGGTTGTCGTCGTAGAAGAAGATGAGCTTACCGAGCTGCAAGTGGCCAGCAAGCGACATGGCCTCGCTGGCAACACCCTCCTGAAGACAGCCGTCACCAAGGAAGCAGTAGGTGTAGTTGTCGACAAGGTTGAAGCCGGGCTTGTTGAACTGAGCGGCCATGTGGGCCTCAGCCATGGCAATACCAACGGCGTTACCAACACCCTGGCCGAGGGGACCGGTGGTCACCTCGATACCGGGCAACTCGCGCTCGGGGTGGCCAGGAGTCTTGGAGAAGAGCTGGCGGAAGTTCTTGAGGTCGTCCATCGAGATGTCAAAGCCATAAAGGTGGAGCAGAATGTACTGCAGGGCGCAGGCGTGGCCATTAGACAGCACAAAGCGGTCACGGTTGAACCAGCTGGGGTTCTTGGGGTTGAACTTCATGTTGTTGTTCCACACGTCAAACGCGAGCGGGGCCATGCCCATGGGCGCACCAGGGTGGCCACTGTTACTCTTGGCGACCACATCAGCCGCAAGAGTGCGAATTGTGTTGATAAACTTGATGTCACTCATATGAGATACTCAACAAGATGCGCAAGGGGCCGGTTACTTATACCAACGTGCTGCACGCTTATGTCACCGCTGGCAGCCAATCGGTGCTTGCTCTCGCAGAGGATTGCGGTCAACTGTCGGTGAGCCCAGAATGCCCATTTAGTATTTAACACTTGGAACTTTGGCGGGAAATTTTGAACAGCTACCTGTGCCGCGAGCCAATTGCCAGCCGAAAAAGAGGTGCTTCCGGGCCCTCCGCGCTGTACCTTTTCTTTCATTATTCTATTTAATATGGTTTATTAACTCGAAAAAAACTCAAAACTTCACCCTCCGCGGCCCTCAACACCATTATGCAGCCTATGCAGGCGCCTGCACGCTCCTGCAGATGGGAGTTCCACAGCTTCCATTGTTGAGTCAGAGGAAATCCTATTTCCGGCGTTGAACGGGAAATGAGGTGGGGGGGTCGGCATTTAATTTTTAAAACTGTCTAAGCTAGTGCAACCAGTTGCAAACTCTAGGTTCTGGCGAAGTTAGCTCAATAATTTCGAGTTGTCACCCCGGCATGCCTGTGTCGACGGCACCTACCGCTCGCTAATCTTCGCGAACAGAAATGAGGTTTATGCTGAGCGGTTGAGAAATTTATACTTAAAAAAGCTGGCTCCTGGTATCTTATTTACTCCAACCGTGGCTTTTTATTGCCCAACTTGAACCTGTCCACGACGACCCCACGGGCCCACCCAGGTAGAAATTGACACTCGAGGTCTTTTTGAAAACATTGGTGAAATTTAGCTTTTTGCGTGAATTGGGGCCCAAAACAATTGTCTAATACGAGCCATATGCGGTGCTTCAACGCCAACTAGTGTTGGCACTGTCGCTGAGAACTTAAGTAGTGCAAACGCCGACGATCCACGCAGGTAAACTTACGATATATACAACAATGGGCACAACATAGTGCAAGGCTCATAGTTCTCACGCATTTATTGCGCTTGACGAGGCTCAAGGTCTCGCTGGACAGCCAGTTTAGAGGGTCTGGATGTTCTGTACCAAGAACCCTCGTCTGCCAGGCACATTCCAAGTGCGTTTAGAGCCAATTGGCTAGACCTGGCTCAATTCTCTGCACGATTCACGTTTTAAGGCACTTCATTGTTGAAATTTTGGCAAGATATTCTAGCCGGGTTGTTGTCTCCAAACTGGATAAGTTGGGGTTTGGCATGACTTTGCGTTAAGTGCTCTGAGGTCCTTATAAAGGGAGCGTTCAGGGGGCATTGAGCCTACACCTAACCTTCAACTGCTCTCTGCCGTCCCCCAACCCCCTGCTCTCTAAAAATAATAAACTGTAAATAAATAATGTCGATCCTACCTCCCCAACTGCTTCCCTAGGGCCATCACTCATCGATAGTGTTGTCGATATTGTTGTAATAGTACAAGGCCTCCTCGGGAATATTCATATTGTACTCGCGCACACTTGAATTGCGCGAGTACCGTGCGCTGCTGTGACGACTGGGGTGCTGCGAGTTGCGCACCGATTTGCGCTGGTCCACGCGCGGCGGCATGTCAATAACGCGCGGGTCGTAAGTTCGCATCGTGGGGACCCCCGTGACGGCCTTGTGGGCCACTCCGGTCTCGTCCTCTTCAGGGATGGTGACCATGGACTTGCCGCTGTTTGCGCCGGCCTCGGCGGTGTCGGCAAAGCCTGCGAGCTCCTCCAGCCCCAGGCCGTCGTAAAGAGACGAGCGTTCTTGGCGCATATTACCAATTTCGACCAGCGAGGGCTGGCCGTGCACGGCCATCACAAAGTCGGGAAGAGAGGCTCTATAGTCACTTGTGGCAACGCTGCCGCGCTGCTCGGCCACGCCAGGAATGTACGCGATGGGAATAACGTTGGACCCGCGCGCCTGGGCTGTGTTGACGCTGTGAATGGAGTAGGCCTTCTCGCTCTCCTCCATCATCTGCTGCTGCTCGAGGTAGGCCGAGGCGCGGCGCGCATGCCTCCGGCGCCACCACCAATAGGCCACAGAAAGTAAACAAAGCGCTACAACGCCGCCAACGACCCCGCCGGCAATGGCACCCGGGTGTGCGCTAGCGCCAGTCTTGGTACAGGTGATCTGAGGACACTGTGTGCACGTCAGTTGCGATACGGAGCACTGTTCATTGGATTTGCAGCTGCTGCACGACACAGAAGGGCAGTTGGACACGCAGTCTCTCTGGTCGAGCGCGACGTACATTCTGATTAGGAGGACAAGGGAATATGCAGGGGTAAAATGGGCATGCTGTTTCAGATATAGAAAGGCGGAGTCGTGTTGAGGACATCTTTGGGCGAAATGAGTTGATTTGAATGATTTTGACTTCAGAATAGGCCCATAACAACTTCATACGCGACAACAAGGGTTGACTCTCGACGCTGTGATCTGAAACATACATGCATAAAACTTTTTTGACGAACTTGGAAAAAGGCTTGGAAACCGGGGGGATCAGCACGTTTTAGTTTATTTGCTGCAGATCGTCAATTGCTTGCTGCGTGCGCCGTCTCCAAGGTCGGAATGCACTCAAGCTGCCGGAGATCGTTGACCTGCCATGCTAATTTCCGTTACGCCTGGTTACGCTATGCATGCTACGCGATATTTGCCTCCAAGCCAGAGCCGCCAGAGCCTTGACGCGTTTTACGCTCAAAATGACTATGCAATAAAACTAAAATGTACAATTAGACAACGTGGTATACCTGAATGCACCGCGACGCCTGGCGGCGGACCTCGCGCTTGATACTACCAAGCGCGCTAGGCAGCACTCGCAAGACCTCGGGTTTGAACCGTGCGGCCTCACTCTTGGGCATGTGGATGGCCACAAGGTACAAAACCTCGATAGCCATTGCCTGCACGGGCCCTGGTGCGTGATGAAGCTGGGGCTGGCCCCCTGCGGGCTCTGCACCAAGCGCTAGACACAGCCGCACAAGCTCGGAGAGCACAGAGTCGTAGACCCTAAAGGCATCTTTTTGGGCCATGGTGGCGGCGATTGTGGCCAGCGATTGCTGCTGAAGGGCGGATGGGGTGCCCGGCACGAGGCACTCGAGAAGCACCGGCATGACCTGCGCGAGATGCTCCACGAGCACTGCCACTGTTGTGTAGCGGATAAGGGCTGCGAGGACCAGCATCGAGTTGACCTTTGCTTGGCTCTTGAACCCCTCGAGCAGCCGTGGCAACAGCCGGACCAGCAGCTTTTGCTTGTAGAGCTGGCGCACCACGAGGCGGTTTTCGCGGCAGAGGACACGATCGTCCATGACCAGGACACCAAACGCCCGTGCCGCGGCGTTGCCGTACTCGCTCGTCGACAGCGAGAGCTCGCAGACATAGTCGGCAATCTCATAGCCCAGGGGGTCGTTGCGCATGAGCAGGCCCTTGGCGAGCCAGCACAAGACCTCGAGGTCGCTGATGGCATCCTGGTTTGTTTCAATCGAGGTCTGCAGCAGCTTTACCGCCAACCTGATATCACCAAACCGGTTGGGCCACTTGTTGACGCCAACGGTGAGGTACCGCAAGTACCCGGCGCGTACAAACACCTGGCGGCTCTTTTTGAGGATATCGAGGTAGCGCACAAACGAGATTTGGAAGCGCGGGGGCAGGGCCGCCTCGTCGATGCCCGCGAGGCACGAGGTCATCAAGAAGCTCAGGCCGCTAGGGGTCTGGCCAAAAACGCAGTTGAACTCGGGCCAAATGAGTTTGCAGATTACTTCGGCGTACGAGGCCTGCTGGGCGGTCGGGATTGCGCGCACCGTGAGCTCCATGATCATGGCCATGCGGTCAATCACAATGTCGCTGAGGAAAATTGGCAGCGGCTGCGGGGTGAAAAAGTGGCCCAGGAGAGGGATGAGGTACTTGTGGTAAAACGCGAGTTCCGACACCTCGAGGTGGGAGATGGCGGTCCAGAGCGTGAGCAGAATCTCAAATAAATACGTTTGCTCGCGCTCCACTGCAGCCACGAGCCGGATCGTCAGCTCCTGGACCAGAGTTTTTGTGACCGCGAGCTGGCCCAGCAAGCTCAGCGCCTCCTTGGTTTTCGGAGTCCCAATCTCTGCATAAAGTGCAGACATGGCCTCTGCCACAGGCGCCGAGTCTGTGTGGCGGGCAATCTGGGCCAAGGACTCCACAGAGTCTGGCAGCTGCTTGGCGAGAGCCTGGACCACAATGGGACAAAACTCGGGGAACTTGGCTGCTAAAGAGGGTAGGCCTTTGCGTGCTACACTTGCATAGTCGCTGCTGGCAAGTCCATTCAGATAAAGGCTCAGCAGCTGGTCCCCGTGGCTTGGAGTGTACTTGCTCTCGAGCAAAACATTTGCCAGCTCGATAACGGTCACCTGACCAGACGCCAGCAACACCTCGAGCAACGGCGTGCACAGCCTGAGGTAAATTTCTTGACTGGTGGCCATGCCATTGACAAACAGGCACACCTGGGTGGCCAACGCCTTCTTTGAGGGGTCGACGCCGGCGACCTCAACACAGGCGGCATCAACACACTCTTGCACCGCGGCCAGCCGCTGGAGCACTTGAAAAATAAGCGGGTTGGCCTCGTTTTCGGGTGAGCCGTGCAGAATCTCGTATTTCAGGCCCACAAAAACCGGCACCCACCACGCGTGAAGGACCTCGAGATCGTACGATTCCAAGACAAAAGCCAGCGTGCGCAGTACGTCGGCCTTAACTTCGGGGTTGAGGGCATTCAGTTTGCCAACCAGGCCAGGCACCACGTGCTCTGCGAGGCTCGAACGGGCCAAAACGCCTCGCAGGGCCTCCCGAATATCATCGACGTTAATCTCATAGTGCATGTTCTTGGGGGGCTTGAAGGTGATGGGGAAATAGCAGAATGTAATGTCAAAAAGGTCCTCGCGCTGCTGGGCGTCCAGTGGGAGCTCGGCAAGGCGCGCAGAAAATCGCAGCGTGGTCAACAGGTTGAGGGGGTCTTTCTCGCCGCTTGCCATGTCCACAAAGAGGGCAAAAGTGTCTTGGCTCGGTCCGAGAGAAGCGACGTACTTGAAGGCGGCATTGCGAGCATTTTGCGGTTGGTTGCGGAACCGTGCCTGATCCATGGCGCTTCTTAGGAGCTCGGGGTTCCCCGTGGATTTGAGACGCTTGAGGCCATCGATCGCCGGTAAGAACGAGGCCCCGTCAGGTAGTCTGCTGCAGAAAAAGGTGTACAGCACCTCATTCTGCGAACTGGGCACCTGGAGGTGCCCCAAAACATCGGCAAGAAGCCTTGTCGCCTGAGCCCGAACAAGCTCATCGTCGCCAGTCAACTGGGTCTGGAGAGCCCTGACAAGGTCCAAAATACCTCGCGACCGCAGCGTCTCGGCAAGTTTCAGTACCGACGGCAGCGCAGACTCGGAGCTAAAATACTCATTGATGAGACCGTCCATGATAGTCAGCCGACGATGAGCGCTGATACCCGCGGGCGCCTGTGTGAGAGAGGTGGTTGTTGACTAGATATATTTACTGAAGAGTGTAGTTAAAAAAACAGCGGGAAAATTTTGTACAGTCGTGCAAAAGTAGCCGGAACATGGACTGCGATTATAAACATGGAGCACCTACTGGGTGGAGGTCTGTTCACACGGTCAGGAGATGATGAAGGGGCTGGCGGGAAAGCAAATGATACAGAGAATATTCAGCAGCCTATTCAAGCCACAGTGCACGCGTATGTGTCACAGGAACCCCTCAGACTACGACCTCTGGGTAAACGCAAGCACGCCGTCTTAAACGACACAACAAGCGCCGAGTTTATTCGAATGCTTGCACGCCCTCTCAAACAAGTCACAAAGATCCCTGCTCCCCCGCGTAAACGCAAAAATAGACCCCTCCTAACCGAACTTTTCAGGCCTCAACGCGACAGCGACCTGGCCCTTTATGAGCAGCATGCCAAGCACGTGCGCACATTCTTTTCGCAGTGGTCGCATAAAATTGATGCTGAAGAAGATGAGTTGCCGCAAAAGTTGCTCATTGTGAGCGGTCCTACAGGTTCTGGCAAGACGGTCACCATCGAGGTTTTGGCCCAAAAATACGGGTTCCGTTTGGTGGAACTCGCTCCTGGCGAGCGATTCAGGGCAGACTTGATTAATGCGACAAGTACTGCTTCGGAAAGTACGGGTCAAGTGCCGGAAAAAGTGGCCATGCAGTACGAGCGCCATGGCACTTCTCGGCCGTGGTTCACGAGCGGCGACAAGATTGTGTGGGATTCAAGACCCGCCTGTGTTTTGATTGACGTTGATGGGCTTACTGGAGCTGACGCACAACGGTTTCAGCGTGATATTCTGGCTGCCACTTTTGTCGCCAAAAGACCCATTGTTTTAGTGCTCAATAACCGCTATGCGCCGTGCGTGGGTGACCTGAGGACTCGCCGGTTTGTGACAGAGGCCCCCTTTTACCGCCCGGCCCTCTATGACCTGCGCAAGCACCTCATCAAGCGCGCAGACCGCAGCGGCATTGACCTAAAACGTGACCTTGACCGCGTGCTCGAGGCATGCGAGGGTGATATTCGTGCTTCGCTTACTGCCCTACAGTTTTCGTTCGTGCACTCAACCGGTGCAAATAGTGGCCCAAGCGCTGCTACAGCTCTCCTCAACGACAAGCAGGCTGTGCCTGATCTAGAGGCCCTGGGGGACGCCGATCTGCAAAAGTTATTTGATCGCGTTTATGACTACAGCCTTGAAACAGATGTTTGCTGGGATATGAGCAAAGTAGCCGAGATTGGCGAGTGGAACATGCTGTGCGACCGCATCGACGATGACGGCCTGCGACGGGCCTCGCTGCTCAAATACCGCTCGCTGTTCAAGAGCGGTAAGGTTTTGGCGCCGAGAGCGCTGCCCAACGACTTTGAAAAGCGCCAAAAAATTCGCCAAACATTGAGCAGCTGCTACGAGGCCAGCAACAGCCTTTCCAAGCGCACACTGCGACTCGAGACGTTGCCATTGGTGGCTTCAATGTGTGGCAAGACTCAACCGGCTGTTGTGGCTGGGCTTTTGTGGTCTGTGGGCATACGCGGTATCGAAAAGAGTCCAACTGGCTATGAGCTGTATCCGGATATCTCCGAGTTTGGCGCCGTCACTATTGAACCAGCGGTGGTTACCGAGTTTGAGCTCATCAAAGACAAGCAAAAGGAGTACACCGTGGGCAATGTGCAGCGTCGCAATGCTCAACCGGCCCAGGATCGCAACTGGCTCAAAAAGAGCGACTTTGGGATAAAAAAGATCGCTGCAGGTGTGTGGCTTGACTTTAAGGCGAGTGACGAAAACCAGGCAAAGAAGCCGATTGGATTGGCAGAGCTTCTGGCATAGCTCTTTAGCTGGTGGGGTCCCTGGGGCCCTCTGACCAGGCCTTCAAAGCAAGCATTGGCATTAATTTATAGACCTAACAGGATTCAAGGTGAGAATGGGAGTTGAATTGACGTGCAGAACCGCATGCTGCTCGGCCCTGGCCTTAGCCCTGGCTTTGGCCCTGACTTTGGCCTTCGCTTGACCCTGACTGCGCGTCCACCCACCAACCTTGTAATACCTAGAATTGGGAGACCACTGATATACCAAATACATTCAATATTTCCGGTCATTTAGCCTCAAATACCCATATTTCACCACAGTTCTCACCACCCAAATATACCCCACGCCTCAACCCCCTATAGACACGACACCCGCTTAGCTTACCTCTGGCATGGAAACATACGGGGCTCCCGCGCAGGTTCGCGCCCTTGTACTTCCTGTGGGCAATATCCGTACCTCCCAGTTCCAGCAGTACTACGAGCGGCTGCAAGGCTGCAACGAGGTGCGGCTTGTGGACCTACCGAAACACGACGGTCTTTTTAACCCCGCGAGCGCGCCCAACGGCCGCGTTCGGTACAAGTTTGGCCGAACACGCGACCACAATGAAGCCTTATACGATCTGGAGATTTGGCGAGCCGATCTGGCCGTGTTTGGCATCGCTCACTGGTCGGCCAAGGACTCGCTCCAAGCCGCTCTGAGGACCATGCGGGAGCAATATAGTGCCCACAGCTCGTGTCAAATCCTAGTTTTTGGAGCTCCAGAGGGTGCCCAGACTGGTAGCACACACATTTTGCCTGTTTTAGCCAGCAATTTGGACTCGCTCGAGAGCGCCCTCTGCAGCGCCACTTCAAACCTTTTCACGAGTCTTAATGCTCTCACAGTTTCCAAGCAGCTTGGTTCCTTTAAAAGCCCCGCTCTCAAAGCTCTGGACTTGCCCTCGTGCTCATTAACGCCAAACAAGACCCAGCGTCGAAAGCACCTTCCCAAGGGCAGCAGCGTGAGCCGTAATGGCAGTATCAGTATGGGCGTGACCGAGCGGGCCAAGACTCGCCAAAAGGGGCGCAGCATCAAATTTTTGGGCTCGCTTTACCTACTTTGCGGCAACCTGTCGCAGGCTCTGGATACCCTCAGCGAAGCAGCCACAACCCTCAAAGCGGCGCATGATCATCTATGGTTTGCCAATGCACTCGAAAGTATTGGTGTAGCGCTTGTCCTTCAGGCATTTTATGAGCTACCGGTCACCATCCCCACAGTGGCTATAACGGCCGTTGACGGTGAGCTTGAGGCCTATAATCAGCGCAGCGCCAAGCTAAGTCCAAGTCAAAAGCTCAGTGAGTTTCTGCCTGGCTTGGAGCACACGGTGATGCGGTTTTATGACCGGTGCCCCGATACCGAGGAAAGCGTGCCGTTTTTGACCTACCAAACGGCGATTCTTCGGTTTGCACACTTGCTGAGTGCACTAAGGCGTGGCGGAGGCTGGAACGGGGCGTCAATGTCGGCTGTTTTCCGCGGCACAGAGCTGCCGACCAATGTGACCAGCTCGAGTCCAAGCGTAGCCCAGATCGAGGAGTGGTGCTCGCTCGTGAGTTACTCGGGCACATTTACGCGTGCAGACTTGCTAATCCAGCGTAATCTGCTGGCGGTCTACGCCTACGCGGGGCTGCACCGCAAGTGGGCCCTTGCCGTCCAGAGCCTCGTGCTGGCGCTCGCCACGCAGGGTGAGTCGAGCGTAGTTAAGCAAGTCCCCGAGGAATGGGTCGCGGGGCTTTATGGAGAGCTGTGCGGTGAGCTTGGTGGCATGTACAACAGCCGCATGCGGGTCCTGTGCATGCGCTCGTTTATGGCCCTGGCGACCCGCACAGGGCAGCTGAGGTTTGTTGCGCGGGTCTCAGAGGAGATGCTGCGACTGCCCGAGTTGCTGAGCAACGACGAGCAGCAGGAACTTTATGGGGTAGTGCGGGAGCAGTGGGCGCCCCAGCTAGTGGAACGAGTCGTGGTGAGCGCGCCCGGTCCCTCTGGCGGTGGGGGTCCCGGCGGCCCTGGCAAGAGCACCACTCAACTGAATACCACCTCAAGTACCACTGGCGGTATCATTTACAACCCATTTCAAAAGGAACTGCCCCTCTCGCTAGTGCAAAACGACCCCACTCCCGCCAAAGTCGTGCTCAAAAATCCGTACGCATTTGACATTTTTGTGGCAGAGCTTTCAATTCTGAGCGGCGATTTACGCGTGTCGCGCCCGAGCCGTGACCTTCTTTTGCCGGCAAAAAGCCGCACGGTGGCGATTGTGGACCTTGTGCCCCCCGAGAGCGGCACCCTCGAGGTCACGGCGGTGCGCGTACAGGTGGGCCGCGGCACTGTGTGCGCCGTCCCAAAACTCGTGCTTTCCGTTTTACCCAGTCGTCCTGCATTGTCGCTGCGCCGGACGCCGCCGCCGCTCATGCTGCTCGAGGGCGAGTCGCTGCCCCTGACGCTGTCGATCGCAAACACCTCGACAACAACGAGCCAGCCCCTGACGTTTGCATTCAGCGATAGCACTATCGAGCCTCTCAAGCAGGCGCTTCTTCCCGGCGAGCTCACGCGTGCAGAGATCTACGAGCTCGAGTACTTTTTGTACAAGCGCAAGGCGATCGAGATGCGCAGCGCTGCCACCTCAGTTGAGGCCCAAAATTCTCAAGAATTTCATTTTACCGTTCATGGTAAACGCGGTGTATCCAGTGCCACGATTCTGGCCGATAGTGGCGCCGATGTTTCGACGCGGATCCGCATCCCCTTGGCAGTCACAGTGTACCCCTGCATAGAGCTTGATGGTATTGACATTATTCCTACTTCGTCGGGGCTTGACCTGCTGCTCAATCTCCGCAACTCATGGCGCGACCCCCTGCAAGTCACCCTCGACTCGGGCGCCGCCAAGGCCTCTGCGACCATCGAGAGCCTCCGGTCACAACGATTTGTGCTGCCGCTAGAGTGGTCTTACCTGTCTCCTGAAGAGCTGAGCCAGCCCATCCCTCAATTTAAGCAGTTTGTGGTGGACAAATCGACTCCGGAGCAGCTGGCCGCGTTCTGGCTGCGGGAGCGCCTTCTTGAGCGGCTCAATGGCGAGTGGACGCTGGGCGACCGCCGAGGCTCGATCGACTTGCGCGGCATCCAGCTCAGTAAACGGCTCATCAACGTGCTGCGCATCGATGCCGCCACCCTGCGCATGACCGTCACGCAACCCCAGCCAAAGCTCGACACGCCGTACACCTTGACTACCGAGATCAACAACAACACTGACCACCAGCTTTCGGGTATGCTGCGTATTGTGCCTGATCGCACCAACCGGTCACTGATCTCGGGCAGTTTACAGCGCCCCGTCGTGGTGCCCCCCGGCTCAGCTGTCCAGGTCGAGACAGAGGTGGTACCCATTGCCAAGGGCGAGGTCGAATGGTCGAGTATCTTTGACTTGATCGGTGGTGGCGTTGCGTTCCAGCGGATCCCCTTGAGGTGTACAGTTTAGATTAGCGGCGAGTAGACACGCCGTGGCACCATCATCCCCTGTATCTATATATTCAGCGTAAAAGTAAATGTGAGTCTGACCTGACCGAACCCTGGTGTTCCTTGTGTCCCTGATGGCCCTAGTGTCCCTGGTGTATCCCTCGTTACCTAGTCTAACCTGATCCAGCCCTGGCTATACCCCTGATCCAATCCTGGTCAAGTCCACAACTCTTGTCCAAACTAGCTTAAACTATGAATTAAAAGCAGCCACCAAGAAAGCAGCAAAGAATGACCACTTGAAACTTGGATCCTTGATCACCAGCTCGGTATTGATCTGGCGTAACCCCCATTTGTAGACGGTAGAGGCAAAGGGGCTGAGATCAACCACTCCAGAGTACTGCAGCCACTCAAGCCCGAGGAAAGTGCCTCCAACAAGCGTTACAGCAATTTTCGACAGCTTTCCGCACACCCAGCCGGTGATCATACCGGTAAAACTACCGAGAGCCATCTGGTGGTAGTCGATGATACCGCCGTAGCGCTGGACGCCACGCACGTTGACAGTGCGACGACTAGCAGTGGGTAATTGAGCCATTGGAGCCTCGCAGAGCACGGGACGGCGCGAGGCAAGGTACAAACTGCCGAGAGCAAGGCCAACCGCAACGCGCATAATGATGAAATGGTTGGGACCAATGCCCGAGCCCCTGAGCCAGCACCCACCAGCACCCCACAGGTTAATCAGAAGTAGTCACATTACACTAAACTAAACCATAGCATCCAGTTGAGAATAAACCCTAAAGACGCCCGCGACCACCTCGTAAAATGGCTCGTCGCCCGGCCGTTGCTCGCGCTCCACAAGGTCGTACAGAGCAGTGGCCCAGGCGGCGCCACGACGCTCAAACGGAAGCTCAGCATAGTCATTGAGGATCTCGTCGGCCCTCAGGAACGCGGCATCGCGCGCTGTGTAGCTGAGGCTCTCGAGCACATTCTCGAGCACATTGGCTGCGTAGGCGCTCGCAACGAGCGCCACGGTCCGCAGACCCGCTTGAAATCCGCCATTGAGGGTCAGTAGCTGGATCACGCGCTGCTTGACATCGTTTTTTACCTGCTGATCGGCAACGGGGTGGGTCGGCATATCAAACAACAAAAAGTTCATCTTGTCGGTGCGCAGCACTCCTTTGTCTACCAACCCCTTTTGCAAACGCTCGCGGACCTGCTTGAGCTGGTAGCTGATCTTGTAAAGATTCCACGTCTCGCCCGATAAATAGTCAATCCACGTGGCGGTACTGAGGGGCTCGCTGCCCTTGATCAACTTGAGGGTCTCGTCCAGCAACGGCTCGCCCGTAGGCTTTGAGTCAACCACCTCGATAATGCGGTCCTGGAGCGCGTGTCGCCGCTTGCCGCTATCCTGAACAACAGCGATTCTCTTGCGCAGAGCCAGCTCAATAATGATGCAACCGCGCAAAACATAGCTTATCGAGTCATTCCAAAAGCTCAGATACCCCTGATTGTCCTTGATGCCGAGCAAAACAATCTCCTCCATGAGAGAGAGTCGAGGCGCCTCCTCGCTCGCAATGCTGTGATCCTCGGGATCAAACCCCACGGTCCGTTCCTCAGTTGTGGAATTCGAAGTCTGAGCCACCTTACGTCGTGAGAGCCCGCTCATTTTCAACTGAACCTCTACTGCTAGTGGTGGTGGTGGTGGTGGTGGTGTACAAGTACAAGGACACTTGGTGCTTGGTAAGATCGCCCCACTCCCAGCCATGGGGGGTGCGCGCCTCAAAAGGTTAGAGGTGCAAAAAAGGTCTTGCCCGGATTCGAACCGGGGTTGGCGGAATCAGAATCCGCAGTGATAACCGACTACACTACAAAACCGCTTGAAATTGGATTTTTTTAATGTACTTATGAACGTAAAACTATAATTTTTTAAAAATTTTATTAATGAAACGACTAAAACAGAGTGCCTTTCAAATGACTGCTGACATAGAAAAACTGCGATCTAGCTGTCTGAGCAAAAACCTTTTCTAACGCAATAATAATGCCATTTTTGGTCCCTAAACTACAAGTAAAATGCATTTACGCTATTTTTGTGGCGATGGCACACTGCCTTTACCTCTAGTTTTTCAAGTATCCTTAAGCACCACTTGTATCGCAAAAATCGCCGTTCTAATACTCCAATACTATTCTTCAAGTGATTTTAGCATGTCTGAGCACATTTCTGGTCTCTCCAGCAAACATTTTTCCGAGTAACTACTGGGTGCTCACTTGAGACATCAGCACCAGTCCAACAGTTACCCCAGGCGATTGAAATAGAGCCGTAATAGTGTCTTCTATGTACTCTCTAAATATCCATCAAACATAATAGGCAGCTCGAGTCTAACCTACCACTGTCTCACGTTGTTGGCTGCACGCAGGCGAGTGTCGACCACTTTACTCTGGTGATCAAGCTCAATTCTGTATCGAATGCAGCTCATCCTCAAATTTAGAACATGTCTGTAGCCGTCTTCATTCATTTTTCAAGCCATGGACTGGCCTCACTGATCACATGCACACGGTCGCACCGGCTTTGCCTAAACAGGACATCCTCACGCAGAGTCTCAAGATTGTAGCACACAGATCTTTGTTATCATTTCCCCTTTTGGATATGCCGACTATCAGGCTTTCACGTGTCAACCGTTTTGGGAAGCGCCGCACCAAGTACAAATGTAGCCGCGCTCCTCACAGCTTTTCACGCACATGTTTTCTCAAGCTCTCTTCCTCCAGGTTATCCTCGCTACTGTCATGGCCCTCCCTCTCCGGGCTGTTGACCAGGTCGTGCTCTCCCCTCGCACCATCTTTGCCCGCGATCTCGAGGTCGCCGCCGTCGAGCCCCAGCTCGCTATTGGTTCCGCCAATGGCAACGGTGACATCGAGGTTGTCGTCAACGGTGTTGAGCTCAAGAAGGCTCTTGAGTGCCAGCAATGTGGTGGCTGCCCTGAGCAGTGCGGCTGCTCCGCTCCTCCTTGCCCCTGCAGCTGGTGCGACAAGCTCAAGTGCCTCTGCCCCTGCTCTCTCTGCGGTAAGGCTGAGTGCGGCTGCCCTCCCTGTGGTGAGTGTGGCCGCAACGCCTGCGTCTGCCCCAAGCTCCCCTGTCCCTGCGGCTTTTGCGGTAAGCTGAGCTGCCTTGGCTCTTGCAAACTGCCCTGCCTCAAGTGCGGTGAGCCCGAGTGTGGCTGCTAAATGTTTGTCTAATTTAGCCCTCTAATTTATACTATTGTCAAGTCTTTCTTTCTTTAATTTGCTAGCTGTCTGATTGTACCCTGCTCCTGGCCGAGCCCTTAACCACAGCAGCCAAGTGCCAGTAGACCGCAACGCCCAGCATAGTATCCAGTACTTAGGCTTGGTTTATTTTTTGTTTGGCGGTACTTATTTGTGTAGACTACAGCTGAGGTACACGTATACTTTTTGTTTAAATACGAGGCCATATTGAGTTGCATATGGTCATGTAAATTAATTCACTGACAATCAGCCACTGCTTGGACGCTACGCGAATTAATTACATGCTTGAATATGTCTCCCTACAATGTGGCCTCAAGGCGATAGCCTAGTCGGCTGAGATGCATGAAAACGCACCTGCCCTGCCCGATGCCGTTGGTAAATATTCTCGCCTAAAAATCCCAAAAATGAGACAGTAAAACAAGTTTATGGCTAAATTTTAGTCCTAGAGGTCTTGCTCCCTACGTGCTGCCATTGCATCGGTTGTAAGATTGACCGCTTCTGACCTCCTTAGATCAGTGGTTGCAAGAACGACTATATAATGTCTACCATCCCATAAAGATTATCATCAAATGGTTGCTATTCAGTCCTCTCTCTTCCTCTTCCAGCTTCTCCTCTCTGGTGTCTCTGCCGCTCCTACCAACGAGCTCGCTACCAGCGGCTCTGAGCTTGCCGAGACTGCCAACACTGGCGCCAGCAACCAGATCGAGCAGGTCATCTCCAAGCGCAACTGCGGTGGCAACGAGTGCGGCGGTAACTGCTGCGAGTGCGGTGGCTGCCCTTCCAAGGGCTCGTGCTGCTGCAAGCCCCCCTGCCCTTGCGATGTTTGCGCCGGCATCAAGGGTGCTCTCAAGGCTCTCCCCTGCCCCTGCGAGCTCCTCAAGAAGCCCTGCGTGTGCGACAAGCCTGCCCCTTGCCACGCTGCTCCTGCCTGCCCTCCTCCGGCCCCGGCCTGCAACCAGTGCGGCCAGGCCTCGTGCCACTGCCCCAAGCCCCCCTGCCCTTGCGAGATTGCCAAGTGCCTCTGTGACAAGAAGCCCTGCGGCAAGTGCAACAAGCACGACTGCTGCTGCTAATGCACCTCAGCAACTCCAGCACACGGGAGAAACGCAGTATAAGTAGCGTTTATAGTAAGAGTTATAATATACACCGAGATCCGAATCCATAGCTCGAGCAACTTCTGCTACTAGCGGAAGAGACAAAAAGCTTATCATCAATTGACTAGCAGCCAAGAGTGGACAAGCAAGCAGGAGTAAAATGTTAACGAGGGACTGGCCTCAGCGGAGCTTGGGCACTGGCACGTTGACGGCAGAAAGATCGGCGTGACAGAGTCGGTGAATGAGTTCCTGTTGGTGTGTGAGTATTCAACACGTGGTATATGGTACCGTGTAACAGACCCAAAGAAAGCTTCGCGTATCTGCCAAATGCAGGCTGAAGATTCAGAGAGTTATATTGGCATCTAAGTATTTACACGCTCAATCTCAGGTAATGCTACTGTAATTAGATAGAGTTACACCCACAGACTACCCTAAAGAGGGGTTTATATTCATAGATGTTTCGATGTCGGTGGCCCCATCCAGAGACCAGTCTCTCGTGCCTCTAAGACATGTTAGCTGAGCCTTAAATACATTTTTCCCAAGCCAAATATCTAGATATAATAAATTTGCCGTTAAGAGTCCCTTAAAAGTAGCGTAAACGGGCTTTCAAGCACTAGACATGTTTTAGCAAAATATTTTATATATTGGTCTTGAGACGCAAGGATAACAACACAATGTTACATAATACAGATATTTATTGTTAAAAATATAAAAGAACTGGGGAAAAGGTTTGTTTTGAAATCGCTTGGAAATTGACTCAG
This sequence comes from Wickerhamiella azymoides, assembly GCA_030563245.1. Classification (NCBI taxonomy): domain Eukaryota; kingdom Fungi; phylum Ascomycota; class Dipodascomycetes; order Dipodascales; family Trichomonascaceae; genus Wickerhamiella; species Wickerhamiella azymoides. The sequence continues at coordinate 13,327 of JAKUBN010000017.1, read as the reverse complement.
CACACAGAAAACTACAAAATTTTAACCAATTGCAAAATTTATTTTTGGGCAGTAACATTTTTGTTTTTTTCGGTCAAAAGAACTGAAATATTCAGCCAATTTTTGATTACACGAATTGGCAATTTGGCCGAGCGGTCTAAGGCGCTCGACTCAAGCGGAAGCTTACATGTCTCAGACATGAGTATTCGAGTCTCGTAAGAGGCGAGGGTTCGAATCCCTCAGTTGTCATTTTTTTTGCTATTCAAGGTCTTTAGTAGATCGAGCTGTGCGCGATCTACACACTATTCATCCATGTCAGCTCCAGTATGGTCGGTACCAAATAAGGTTGCTTGGAATTATGTTTTTGTTATCGACGCGAGTCTAACTGCGGTGACCGCGGATATTTATCGATACAACAACACTGCTGGCTCAGATTTACCGCTCTTGCAGCTCGAGGCGTCCAAAGTGTTTGCTGGCCTCGACCAGATTGTGGCTCTTCCCGAGCTCAATGGAGCGAACAAGAGGTATTATATCGGGGACGACGCCAGTACTACCTCTGAGAAAGACCCTGATCGCTTTTATGCCCTTGAAAACCCGGATGCAGACCCCGACACCGATGCCGACTTTGGCTATGATTTTGGGGACCTTGGGGCGGATCTCGAGGCGGACCCCGAGGCGGACTCTGAGGCGGATTCCGAGGTCGTAGATTGGAAATTCAACGATGATCCTGTTGCCTATGAAGAGAAGACTGTGGATCCTGCAGCAGCCGAAAACGATGCCGCCGATGAGGCCGCTGATGAGGACGAGGTGCAAGACAAGCTTGAGGTGCTGCTCGGCTCGATCGTGGAATTTGGCAAAACAATCCTGCCTAAGCAACAAATTGCTCGCACTCCTCTGTTTCTCTATGGTACTGGTAACGTACGCTCCCTCGACATGTTCGCCAAGCACAAGCTGATGCGCGGTGCGTGCACGTACCTACAGCAGCACTCTAATTTTTTGATTGAGGACTGCAAGCAAATAACCACCATGCACGAGGATGTAGAAGGGCTCATGACGTGGCTTGCGGTCAACTATGGCGATGGAACGCCGCCGTTCACGAGCGAGTTGGGCTCGATTGTCCTCAACGATGGCGGCTCGTCTGTTGCCTACGCTGAATCCAAGGCCAAGAGCCAGCAATACAAGGTGGCACTGGGAGGCGCCATGTACGACGTTCACGTTGATTCAAATGATGGCCTAGGGCTTGGCGATGTCTGGGGCATCTACTCAACCACCACGGACGGGTCGTGTCTCAATCCGGGATACAACAGTACTAAGGCCACTGGCACTGGATCATACGATGATTGCACCAAGGCCATTGCTTTTTTGCTTGAGGAAGCTCCTAGTGCACCCGCTAGTATTCAGTATCACGCTTCAGGTGCTTGGTCGCAGATCTCGCAACTGTTTGACTCGGAGCAGAGCGCGCGCGACTTTTGCGCTACAGAGTGGTCACAAATAGATGTGGCCAAGTACGCAGGCGTGGAAGATTTGGATCGTTTGTGCTTTGACGTGGTGTATGCCCAGAGCCTCGAGAGCAAGCTGTTTGAAGAGGCGCCCATGACTCCTCTCACCGACTACTCGCCAATCGCTTGGACCAAGGGCCGCGCGCTACTCTATGCTGATGCAGAGCTTAGTGGCAGTGAAAAAACTGGTATTCAGACAAACAGCGGGGCCTCAACCTGGCAGTTTGGCCGCGACGGTTTGGTGCGGCCCAAGCTTGGGGACTGGGCCGAGCGACTTGACCGTCAGTCGCACCGCGCGTATGGAGGCCTTGTATTTTTGGTGGTGCTGGCGGGCATAGCGTACTTGCTCCTGGGCAAAAATAGGCGACGGGACTTGTGGAACCGGGTGAGGGGCTATAAAAACATATCGGCGGAGGACTTTGAGCTTGAAGACCGCAGGCACAGCGATGAGTTTGAGATTGCCTAGATTCTACTGTAACTATTATTCTATTTTAAAATGCGCGGGGTGGAATCTTACGGTAATGAGGCTGCAGACCGATTGATCAGACTCCACCCTGCATGCCAGTCTTGATCGCGTGTGGAGCGAACTCCCGCCTGAAACTATCATTCAAAGAGCTAGAACCTGTAAAATAGACTAAACAAGATGCAAAGTCTGGGTTTCAAAGTCTCAATTATATTTCGCGGACCACTTTATTGCCAAAACTAGCTACAGTATTACCCTTTGAACAGTGACTCATGGATCAGTGGAAATCCCTAGTGGCAGGTGCAACTGCGGGCGCTATTGAAGGTGTTATCACCTACCCTTTTGAATTTGCAAAGACAAGGCTGCAATTAGTTGCAAAAACCAACCAAAGTAACAGCCCCATTTCGCTCATCTACAATGTAGCCAAGGCCGATGGCATCGGGGCTTTGTACGCTGGGTGTGTGCCTGCAGTGGTTGGAAATACCTTGAAAGCTGGTGTTCGGTTCCTTGCATTTGATGCTATCAAGGATATGATGCGTGCCGAGGATGGAAGTCTCAGCAAGACTAGGGGTGCCATTGCTGGTCTTGGAGCTGGTGTGCTCGAGAGTGTTATTGCCTTGACCCCCTCCGAGTCGATCAAAACTGCGTTCATTGATGATAGACAACGTGCACAGCCTCGGTACAATAAGGGGTTTGCGTGCGGCGTGGCTGCGCTTGTGCGCGACCAGGGACCTGGAGCCCTGTACAGAGGCGTTGTTCCTGTGACGGTGCGCCAAGCATCAAATGCCTTTGTGCGTCTGGGAAGTTACAATGCTATTAAAACGGCTCTTCAAGAGCGCAGAGCCGACCCCTCTGCTCCTCTAAGCAGTCTCGAGACCTTTGCCGTGGGTGCCATTGCAGGCACCATCACGGTATATGCCACCATGCCGGTGGACACAGTCAAGACCCGTATGCAGAGTAATGAGGCCAAGACCCTCTATAAGGGCTCGATCGATTGCTTTTTGCAGATTGTCCGCAAGGAGGGCGTCAAGACGCTGTGGCGCGGGTCCACTGCGCGGTTGGGGCGCCTGATTATGAGCGGAGGAATTGTGTTTACGATTTACGAAAAGATCATGTTGATATTGTAGGTATAAGGTATAAAGGTTTATGGTATATTTAGTTGTACAAGACAAATTTGGCGCGGCCCGAGGTCAGGGCAACGGTGCACCCGTCGGAGCCATGGCCGCTGTACTCGCCATTCTCATAGTAGCAGTCGCCCTGGATAACGCCTCCTTCCTCAGCCTCAATACGCACGTTAAAGTTGGGCTTGCCCGAAGCGCGCGGGTTGGGAATAAGGCTCAGCCAGGTGGTGCCGCCAATGTGACCAGCACCAAAGTTGAGCGGAGCAAAGTTACCATTACCAGCCGAGGCGGTGCTCCAAATGCAGCCGTCTTCGACCGAGACGCCGGCATTGTTGACGTAGTATTGCGCGCTCGTGGAGCCGCCCTGCCAAGTGTAGTAGCCCTCCTCAACAACAACCGTCAAGGTGGAGGTGGAACCAGCAGAAACAACCTGGGGCACATTCATGTTCTCGGTACCGGGGTAGTCTGTACGGCAGATAGCAACGTCCTGGTCAAGCTCAGACACGACTGAGGTGTCGTCAAGACCCCACTCGCACAGCTGGCTCTTGTCCGTGTTGGTGCGGTAAAGGTAGCCGTTCTTGCAGATAAGACCGCCCACAGAGACGCCGTTGCTCGGCTGCTCAGCCGGCCACTGCGTCTTGGACATGCCGGGCTGGCAGGCATAAGAGCAGTAGGCGCCCTCGACGCACGAGTCGCCGGCAGAGGAGTCGTCTCCCGACACAAATTGGATGCCGGTCCAGCCGCCAAAGTTCATCCACTCAACGGGGATAACGCCATTACCACTGGGGAATGTGCTGCAGGAGATGGTTCCGTCCTCAAAGTCGGCATAATCGCTCTGGTACGCACTGAGATCGCCCGAAATAGACGAGCTCGAGGAGGAGCTCGAGGAGCTGGCAGAAGAGCTCGAGGAGCTGGGAGAAGAGCTTGCAGAGCTGGCAGAGCTCGAGCTGGACGAGACAGCGGAAGAGCTTGTCTCCTTGGCCTTGCTGGAGCTGCTGGAGGAGCTGGAGGAAGGCACCGGGCTGGAGGAGGAAACATAGGTAGAACTGGGGGTATAAACACTGCTTGAGCTCTCAAGAGTGCTGGTCGAGCTGGGAACCTCGCTGGTGCTGGTCGAGCTAGCGATCTCGCTGGTGCTGGAGCTAGGGGTCGAGGCAACAGTCTCGTCAACGGTCAGTGGGTTGCCGTTAGCGTCCACAAAGATGGTTTCGTACACGAGCTCGGTCGCATATGCGCGTTTATGTTTGTGCTCGATGGCGGCAGCGGCCGTAAAGAGCGCAACAAGGGTATATTTCATGGAAAAGAGGGACTGTGGGTAGGTGACAAAAATGTCGCGTCAATGCAGGGGCTATCTGTTTATGGTTCTGATTAAGCGTTGTCGTGGCAACCCCAGTGGGTCAAACCGCAAGATCCAGATTTTTTTTAGGTACTGGAATGCAAGGAATTAGCGCACAGCATGCGCAGCAAATGCACAGGATGGTATTGAGATTTAGGGGGAGTACCACCTGCAAAAGCCTGCAGCCTTCTCATTGTTTAGGTAGAAGCGAGCGACAGCGTTAGGCTAAATAAATTATGAGGGGTATATACTCGTGTTCACGGGTTTGGCGATTTTCTGCGCCTTTTTCGAACCTGCGTTGTTTATTTTGGACCTCTTTTGGGAGGGGGCTTGGCAGGACCTGAGACATCAGGCGCCTAGGCGCCTTTCCAGCTCCAAAAAGTCGATTTGTTGGCGCAAACTCTGCAGTTCTGCGACCTGTGCGGCCTTTTCCTCGGCCATCCAGATCTTTTGCGCGATGTTTATCTGGCGCGATCGTTTGGGCGACGGTATGCACTGAACACGGCACACAGTGTCGCGCTTTCTGCGGGGTTGCTCTGTATTCAATGAAATAGTCCCCAGCGTTTGCCTATTCAAGGGCCTAGACATCAATTCTGGTATGGGGATTGAAGCGGGAGGAATCATAACACGCCACAACCGCCACCGAATTTTTGAGATCGAGCTACCTGCACCTGCCGGCGGTCAGTGACCCTAGCCCACCCCCTGCAGCTGCCTGCGGGAGTCGGCTACCTGCGCCACCTGCGCTGGGCCTTGGCTACGTGCACATACATTAAATAGCTATTTGAGCAAACTCCTTGACCAGCCGCTCGTGCTGCTGGACCTGTTTTTGCAATTTTTTCACGGCACTCTTGCTAAGAGGCTTGCCCTCGGCGTCCAACGTGGGGAACCCCGACTCATCAAACGCAGAGAAGCTGGCGTCGCCCTTGAACAGATCGGCCACGGGAATCTTGGCGCGCTGTTTCTTTTCGGCCAGCGCGGCCTCCTCTTTTTGGTGCTGCTCCTGCTTGCGGCGCTGCTTCTCCTCGGCCTCGTCGGCGGCCTTGGCGCGAGCAGCGAGGATTTCAGCCTTTTCACTCTCGGACACCAGCTTCACCAGCGCCGCCTGGCCCTTGCGGTCATCGAGCGCCACGCCGAGCTCGAAAAAGTCCTCGTCGCGCACCTTGTCGCACAGCTCGAGCATGGCCTGGTCCTTGGCGGCCATGGCCTGGGCCCGCACCGCGTCGCGGAACTTGCTGAATGCCTGGATGTACGGGAGATTGCTCGAGGTGTTGACCTCCTCTTTCCAGCCCAGCTCGCCCATCTCAAAGCCCAGGTTGGCCAGGATCTTGGTGATGTACCGGCCAACCGCGTCCAGAGCCTCGGTCTTTGCGGAGGTTGAGACCGCCGAGATGTACTCGTTGGCGGTCTGCACGAGCTCGAGCACGAGCTGCAGCGCCTTGGGGATGTTGAGGTTATCGCAAAAGGCGGCATCGATCTCGCTCTGGGCCGTGTGCAGCGCCTTGAGCAGCTCCAAATCGCGCTCGCCGACGCGCTTCGAGGTGGTCGGGGTGGCCTCGTTGGCAATGGCCTTGACGGTGCGGAAAAAGTTGCTGAGGGTTGTTTCAAACGCCTTTTCGCGGCTGAGACTCATCTTAAAGTCGAGCGGCGTGTTCCACTGCTGGAATGCAAACGCCAAGCGCAGCTGGCGAGGGGTAAACATCTCGAGCGCGTCGCGAATAGTGATGAAGTTCTTGAGCGATTTCGACATCTTTTGGCCCTCGACGTGCAAGTGGCCGGTGTGCATAAAGTAGTTGATCCACTGGGGGCAGTCAAAGCACGCCTCGGCCTGAGCAAGCTCATTGTCGTGGTGAGGGAACGCCAAGTCAATTCCGCCCGAGTGGATGTCGATTTGCGAGCCCAAAACATGCGACGCCATCACGCTGCACTCAATGTGCCAGCCAGGGCGGCCCTCGCCCCAGGGGCTGGGCCAGCTGGGCTCGCCGGGCTTGGACGACTTCCACAGCGCGAAATCAGCCGCGCGTTTTTTGCCCGAGGCACTGCTAAGGCTACCCTCGCCCTCGTCCTGCAGCTTTTTGTTGTTGCGGTGCCACGGCTGAAGCTTGGCGTACGCGTGGTCGCCGGCCTCAAACGCCTCCACATCGAAATAAACAGAGCCCTGGGCCTCGTAGGCGTACCCTTTGGCGATGATTTCCTCAACAAACGTGACAATCTCGGGTAGGTACTCACTCACGCGGGTCGTGACTGTGGGCGGCAAAACGCCCAGTTTGCGCATGTCGTCGTCAAATTCAGCCTCGTAATAGCTGCTGAGCTCCCTAAAGATGCTCGGATCGGTCACGGTCGAGCCCAGCTTGCGGTCAAGCTGCTTGACGTAGACATCATGAATCCCTTGCAAGAACTCGGCCTTGGGCTTGTCAAGGGCTTCGAGGGCGCTCTGCACAGCCTTGACATGCATGCCAAACTTTTCGTCCTGTTTGAGCAGCTCCTGCTTGGGCTGAGCGCCGGCCCACTCGTCAAAGGCAGAGGGGCTGTCAAGCGGCGGCGAGAGGCCCAGCTTGGTGAAGCAAGCGGCATACTCCTTGATTGCCTCCAAAACACTCTCGCGAGCATCCTTGGGGTCTTCGAGCTGCTCGCCAAACCGGTTAAACAGCCAGCGCTCGCGCCCGCGCACAATGATCTTGTCGTCGACGTCGGTCACGTTTTGCACATAGTCAACCCGGAACCCAAAATAATCTTGCATTAGGCGCCGGTTCATGTCGGTAGCGACGTAGTTGCGGGCGTGGCCAATGTGCGCGCTGTCGTAGACGGTGGGGCCGCAGCTGTACCACGTCACGGGCGACTTTTGGGGCACAAACTCATCCTTCTGGCGGGTGAGCGAGTTGTAGATCCGCAGCGTGTGCCGCGCCTCGCCCACCGGCCGGTGCCAAAGGGGCTGCTGGATTTTGTCCATGAGCATGAGTAATCGGTGGGTCGCCATAGACGTACGTCGGGACAAGGCCGTGGGGAAAAGGGAGGCCAAAAGGAGGCCCAGCACAAACGTCTGTAGACAGCAAGTATAAGAAGGTAGCTAAATTAGCCTAGTTGTATAAAATCTCAGCACTTTGGGCTTGTAAGGATCTGACTCGATCCACATGCTGCACAAACGCGCCCACTCATGCATACCATGTATGCAGGTATGCGCCAACGTACGGCGTGCTATGCACACTGCATTCTGTACGATAGCCCGCTTTAAGCACACAACCTAAACTGCCATGCTATTCCCTCCATGTTCTAAATCTGTAGCTATTCTGGCCCCACCCAGCCACCCATACCGCTCCAACAGGTAGCATGCAACCGTCCCAGATGGGACTGTGTCGCAAACACCTAAAAAGGGTGTGACCGTCCCCCCAATTTGGCAAAAACTTTCCACTCTTTCATGCGTCAAATCTGGTTTCTCAAACTGGCCATGGCTGCCGCCACCGTCGACAACAAACACTTTTGGAAATGGGGTGACCTTGGTGGAGGTGGTGGTGGTGGCGGCGGCGGTGGTGCCTTTTACACAATCACAGAGACTGACTTTGAAACGGTGGGCGCCACTGTGACTGTTGGCGACACTGTGACCGTGCCTGTCCAGGTGCCCGTGCCCGTGACCGTCACCCAGGCGGTGGGCCAGCCGCAGCCATACCCCGTCACAGTGACCGTAGCCCAGCAGGTGCCTGTGCCGGTCACTCACTACCAGACTCAAACTGTGACCCAAACGGTGGTCTCTGTATCTGCCACCGAGGTCACCGCCACAATCACCCAGACTGTGGCCAGCGTGAGTATCTACACTCAGACCAGCATCAGCGTCCAGCAGGTTCCCTCGCCTTACCCTGTGACTACCACTGTGTTCCAAACCCAAACCTCCACCGAGACCAGTACCGTCACTCAGACCCAGACCCAGACGGTAGTGCAGCCCACGACGTTTACCCAAACTCAGGTCGTGGTGCAGCCTACTACTCGCACTGTCGTTGTGCCCACTACCATCACTCGTGTCGTGCGCACCCCGTGCTACACTACTGTCACCGAGACCACTCCTACCACCCTGACCCAGTACCAGACTTTGTACAGCACCACCTACCTCACTCAGACAGTGCAGACCCCTGTGACTATTCCCGTACCCACTACCCTCACACAGGTCGTTCAGGTGCCCACTACCCAGCTTGTGCAGACTCCTGTTACCCAGTTTGTCGCCCAGCCTGTCACCACTACTATTTTCCAGACTGTGCGGCCAGTTACTGTTACTGTGAGCCAGCAGCCCTACACTGTGACGGTCACCCAGGCTCCTTGTGCACTTCCTCCTCCGCCCCCGTGCGTTGAGCCTGTGGTCATTGAGCCCCTTTGCGCCGCACCTGTCGTGTCCGCTGTGGTCGTTGAGAAACCGTGCGGCCCCGTTGTAACTCCCTGCGACTCTTGCAACAAACGGCCCTGCGGATGCGGTGTACCCCCTCCTGTGCGCCTTCACCGCAAGATCCTCAACCGTGCTCGCAAAATCATCAACAGCGAGGCGCTCGAGATCGACTGCAAATGCTCTCCCCCCTGCAACCAAAAGCCGTGCTGCGCTGAACCGATAGTGCCGGTCGCTGTACCGGTCGTCGTAGAGCCGGTTGCGGCACAGCCTGTTTTTGTCGGAACAGTGAGCAATTAGATAGTTTAAGTAGATAACAACAGAGAATACCTGCCCAAGCATAGAATTAAATGGGGTCCTCATAAGGATCCTCCTCGTCATAATCATCGTCCTTTTCGAATTGATAAATAATGGCACCGCCTAAGGCGCCTCCGTCCCCGAGTTCCTGCGCGGCCATGAATGGTAGCTCGACGCCTTGGCGCTGCTCGCGCTGTGCAGGGGTCAGGTCCAAATTAAAAGTAGTCAGGCCAGCCAATTGAGAAGGATCATCTTCTTGTAGAGCCTGGACTTGTAACTCGGCGGTGTGCGCGACTGTATCCACCATATACTGGCCGCACACTGCGTTTCCGCTTTTACGGCGGTGCGTGAGGTTCACCAGGACTTTTGTGCTATTGTGGACTTTGAACTTGAGTAACGGGTCTTCAATCATCTCAAGACGCAGATGTTCAGGCGGCATCACTCGCAGAATAGTCGTGGCCATGTACTCTGCCATTGCGAGGTTTGACGGGGTATAAGTCGGCTCGGGCTCGAGATCTGTGTGGTAAACAGCAATCACTCGTGAACCTTTGGCGATAAGTCGAGGGATTGCGGCCATATCGACCTGTGCAAGATCGCGGATCACGACGAGACCAGCCTCACCGTTGAGGTCAAATGTGTGGTCAACTCCCAAAAATTCTTGCAGCAGCCCCGCTGCAGGTTGCGCAAGGGTGTCAGTTACAAGAATAAATGGGGTTGTGTCTTTGTGGGCGAACAGTCTCGCCAAAAGTTTCGATTTTTCAATCATTTGTCAAGCGATCTCGTAGAGGCTCTGGCCGGGCCTGAGAGAGCCCCAGCGAGCCTTCAAGCCGAGCTCAGTAGTAGAGTTTGATACTATTAACGAACTAGAAGCTCTAAAGAATGAATAAATAATTACTCCTCGCGGATACTGCCCATAGAGGAGGCGCGCCTTGAGCGCAGGTCGTAGCCGTCATCGTCCTCCCAAAAACGAGGCTGCGAAGGAGGAACCGCCCATTCGCGCTTTTTGCGCATTAGAGGTATCCGTTCTTCCCACTCAGAGGCCCCCCACTCACCGGAAGACCGCGGCGTTGTGCAGCTGGGGCTGGGCGCACGGACCAGGGCTGGTAGGTCGCTCTCAAGCCCCGAGGGGGTGATTGTGAGGCAGTTTTGTGCAAGCGAATAGAGCCGTGACGCTAGTAGGACGAGCGTGAACGGTAGAATCAATAAGTAAAAGTAGACAAGGATGCTGTACTTTAGCCCTGTCCATAGCATGCTCCCCGACTCTTCGGGCTGTGAGGTGGGCATCTATACAACACGGGCTAGCTCAGCCCCGGGGCCGTGGCATGTCGCTTATATGCCTCGTTCCATAAACGTCATGCACGCATCATGCACGGGGAAGTCCTTACCCTGATGTGGAGAAAGGGAAAGGGGAAGGGGGGAAAATTTTGGGGGCTGATCGGGCTTGATCAAACGTATCTTCAAGCCAATACAAACGACCACTGGTGTACTTGAACGTGTCAGGGGTACATATATTGACTGCAGCCCGTGCCCTACACTAACCTAGCCCTGGAGCTGGCGTTATCAGGCGACATCCCCAAGCCTTATTTGGGGGCATTTGATCAATCGCAAACAACCCTGAGAATGTATATTTACTATCAATGCTAGGCAATTACTGCTTTAAGCAAAATAGCGCGCTCCAGGCAGGCACTGGCGTAACCCGCCTCGGAAAAACCTGTTACCGTAACCTTATTTGCGCTAAATTGACAAATTCTAGGTCATTAGATTCTATTCAGGGTTATTAAAGGTTTTTTTATCGGGTCGCTTGGCGGGTCTTGTTTAGTTTTTGCAATAAAAATCTGCAGGACAAAAAGCCGCTTCGGCATGTGACTGCCAGCTGTGTGCTCCGCTAAAGCTGGTAGAGGGCCGGGACGTGGCGCATTTCCGCACACTAAGTAGCGCGCTGCCCGTCAATTGACGATCAACGCAGGGGTTTTAATTTACGCTGGGGCTAGGGTGGCTTAGACAGCCTGCCGTTTGGCAGCGGTTCTCAGGACCCACACGCTGCCGTGGCAACACCATGTGATCGTTCGGCACGGGAATTATAAGGTGTATAGATGCCGTAGCGAGGCGGCTATCACTACAAATCTTGACAGGCTATCAAATAGGCTTTAGGTCTTGCCTGATTTTCATCTTTCATCAGATAAGACATCAGGATTAGACCCCTTTGCTGGGGGGCTGGCTCGCGGCAGGTGGTGCAGGTCCACGGTCTGTGCATGAAATCAGTGCATAGATAAAAGGTTGCTTGATTGGGAATCTTAACCAGACCGGAAATCGATGGAGGCTCAACTTCTGCGCCTTAAAGCGTAGCTCTAATCAGCTCAGGCAGCCAGCCTCTCTTGGCCAGCCCCAAGGCCAGCCCCTCCAAGCAGGCAGCTGACATGGCATCGGTTCCAGAGAGCATCAAATTTATCCGGCCATTGACACTGCGTGTAGCCGAGGTTGAGGCCAAGTACCCGCTTGTGGCCTACTTTTGCCGGATGGAATGCGTTTCGCGCATCATTGGCGCTGGGGCGCACACCACAGACCCCGAGGCTGCCGCCTATGCAGAGGAGCTCATGTCCAAATTGGAGGAGTTCAAGGCCGCGGCTGATGCTGAAACTTTGGATATCCTCAACTCCAACGAAAAAAGCAGCGAGTATATGTCCACCTTTAGCCGTGGCGTCCTGGCGCGTGCCCAACAGCAGATGGCCCAGCATCAGGTGACGGCTGGCACAGGGCAGACCCTGCTTGCTGCGACGACTTTTTTGGAGGTTTGTGGTCAATGGGGCGATGAAACAGAGGCCATTAAATTCTGCAAGTACCACGCAGCGCGCATTCTCAAGGAGGTAAGGGAGAAACGCGACCCCAACCTGCTCTACCCCAAAGAGGAACCTCAACAAGAGCAAGGCGATGAAGAGCTCGAAAAGGAGCTTGACGCCCTTGTTAAGAGCTCAGAGGGTCAAAATAGTCCTCAGCCGGAGCTGGCCGAGGCCGAAAAAGAGACTCAAAAGAGCCCCCAACCGGAGCCCCAGGCTGAGCAGAGCTCTGCATCCCCTGAAGAAGCAGATCAAACTGCACATGCACTCCCCAGTGCACCCAAGGATACTCCCGATATTGCGCCCGAATCGCCACCAAGCACCGACCTGCCGGCGACCCCTGCTGCACCCCCCGGCCACAAATTGCCCGCCACGCCAAGCGCCCAGCCCAACGATTTTGGCCTTCCAGAGGCGCCAGAATCCCAACCGGTTGTTTTTGACTATGAAGAGGCTCCCAAGGCTCCCACTATCAAGCAGTTTACACCGGCGCCGGCGCCGGTCAAAGCCAGGGCCCCCTCGCTGCGCAGCGTCATGAGCGAGGCCGAGACCACGGGAAAGGCCCAGAAACATTCACGTTACGTTGTTCTGCGCTTGATTATGACGACTATAAAACGGCTATCGCCGAGCTCGAGGCGGCGCTGGCCCTGCTCAAGGCAAGCGAGGCAGCAAGATAAAATTGATGTAGCTTTCGAGGCACTAAGAAGTTTAGTGGCTGTGCTCCCGTAGGACCACTTGGCTGTCAACATAATACATATATAAAATAAACAAGAGCTACCTCTTCACTATAACTTACCGAGTAGTTACCAGATTTTGACCTCACCGTGGATAGTGAGATCACCGCGCTTGTACGATTCGGTGTAACCTTGAGGAAGAGTGAACTTGTCAGAGTAGTCCCAGTAGAAGGTTTTGCGCTCAAACATGTCCTGGGGCACGCCATCCTCGAGCTTCTTGACGAAATCGGGGTTGGAGATAAAGAGGCGGCCAACGCCCAAAATGAGCTTGTCGTCGGCATCGGCAATATCATGCATCAGCTTGTAGTCTGTTCCAAGGCTACCGGTACGGACAATGACACCCTTCCAGATCTGACGGACCCAAGCGTTGGCGGAGCGGTCAACAGCACCATGAGAGCCAGAGGGGTCAAAAGAGTCGACACGGGGCTCCATGATATGAATGTAGGAGATACGCTTGCCCTCTTTGGCACGGCGCTCAAGCTCGTTCACCACATACGTGTACTGGGGTAGGGGCGACGAGGTCTTGTAGTCCATGTCCATGAAGCCGCCGTAGAAGTTGAAGCGAATACCAACCTTACTGGCGCCAATTGCCTCAGCGACAGCGTCAACTACCTCCAGGGTGAAGCGAGCACGGTTCTCAATGCTTCCACCGTACTCGTCAGTGCGGTGGTTGACGTCCTCGTGGAGGAACTGGTTCAAAAGGT
>JAKUBN010000016.1:178520-203484 GCA_030563245.1 Wickerhamiella azymoides | reverse complement strand
GATAGGGAAGCATGTGGTCAAACAGTGGGCTCTGAGGGCGGAATGGGGTCGCATTCTAAAGACTAATTTAGAGTTTCCATCCGATCCTTTGAAGCTTGTTGGCAGTTGGCTTGCCCGCGCTGTGAGAAAGCACATCCCCCGCGAGACTCATACTGCAAAATTTATATTGCCTAGGTATTTTGTTCGAACTGGACAGGCCAAACACTACCAATTCTCAGCGTTCTGCCGCTACCCCAGCCCAGCACCCCCCTCCCAGCACCCTCCCAGCTCCCAACCTCGCTGTGGCAAACGAGGCGTCCAAATTAAATTTCACTCGACACCAAAAAAAAAGGCACCCAAAAGATCCCCCACACATGGCATCAATACACAAAAGCATGACGTCGCTGCTGCGCGAGGCCGAAAATAATCCTAAACTCCAGGGCCGCGTCTATGTCGGAGTCACTCTACCAGAAAAGCCCAAGGCCTCGCTCACACCCATTTTAGTCCCATTGCCAAACAAGTACAAGCGTAACGACGAGGCGTTGGCGTGCTTGGTGGTCAAGGACCCCCAAAAGCCGTATGTGGACCTGTTTGATAAGTCCCCTGCCACAAAAGATTTGTTTGACGAGGTGATTGGGGTTGGCCGCCTTAGACGCAGGCTGCACGGCTCAAACAAGGCCATGGACGAGTTTTGCAAGAGTTTCCCCCTGATTGTGTCCCAGGACAAGGTAGTGCAGCCGCTGCTCGAGGCGCTGGGCCCCCGCTACAAAAAGACCTGCAAGTCGCTGCCGGTCCCCATCTCGCTTGATTCGCCCATTGACGAGCGCCGGGTCAAGCAGCAGGTGCGCGAGGCCCGCCGGTGTGCGCAAATAGTCTTGAAAAGCTCGGATTTTGTGAGTCTGCACGTCGGCCATACCCTGATGGACCCCCTTAAACTCGAGGAAAATGTGGCCGCTGCGGCGAAATTTGTGCGGAAAAAGTGGCCCCGGGCCAAGCTCAATATCAAAACGCCCGAGAGCGCGAGTTTGCCTATAGACAGTCTAGATAGTTAAAAGATGGTGGATGCGCCGCCCGAGTTGATGTTTTCGAGCTCGGCCTCGTCGATTAGCGTGTATTGGAAGCGTTTGGGGAGGTCAAAGCGGGTGCGAAAGCTGCCGTGCTCGACCGCGCCGATGGACGACGGGGCGGCGCCGCCGCTGGGCATGAGGCCCTCAGGAGCCTCGGGATGGGGCTTGGGGGTGTGGTCGACGCTCGGGATGCTGCGCTTGCCGAGGAATTTGATCAGGGGAGTCCGCTGGAGAGTGGATGTGGATGGGCGCATGCTGACGATGAGAGAGCCGGAGGGGGGTGATGGGTGGGTGCAAAGGGTCACCCACCTATAACTGCCCGCTGTAGCCAACCTTGACTGGGGTATGCACAAGGGTCAAAGTGTCGGCGTGTCGGGTGTCAGAATATAAATGTGCCCCAGCACAAAATTTGTGACCCAGCACGCACTGCATGCACATGCACCCAGGGCCACCCACCGGCCTGTGCGTCCCCGTGCTCCCTCTAGCCACCCTCAATCAAAGCCATTCGGCTTTTCTTTCTATGTACATTAATACTGAACATGATACCGCTTGCCTCTGAACGCAAACAGCCGCTGGTTGAGCTGGTACACCTCGTGCGGGTTCAGATCGTTGAACTCGTACTTGAGGCTCCCAAACACGTTCTCGGTAGGCTCGATCAGCGTGTCAAACTGGTCGCCAAAGTTGAGCTGCAGCCACTCCCAGTCCTGGCGCTGGTCGCGCTCGTGGAACCCGGTCACGTAGATGGGGCACTTGGAGTCGAGCAGGCCAGGCACAGACTTGCGCCACTGATCCATGGCTTCGGGTGCGCCGAGGCCCGGGTGGAACAGGAAGAAGGCGTCCAAATAAGGGTCAAACGGGAAGAAATCCTGGGCCTCGTCCAGCACATGGAAGTAGTCTGTGTAGTACTTCAAGGTAATTTGCGAGTCGATGCGCTCGGTGATGGGCCTGTCCAGCTTGAGGTACTGCTGCTTGCGGCGGTCATAGTACGACTCGGGGCCAATAAACACCAGCTCAAACTTGGTGTGCGGCAGCAGGAAACTCAGCTGCTTCCAGGTGTGGTACGGCAGCTGCGACTCCATGCGGGCACCAACAATAAAAAACCGGACCGGGCGATCCTGCCAGCTCTTGCTCTGGTCTTGCGGGAACAGCGTGTACCGCAGGGCGGCCGCGCTCTTCAACCCCTCCAACGAGAGAGGGCCACGAGGCGCCAGCTTGTACGGGGAGTACTCGTCAAGCACAGAGGCAATTGTGAGCGGGTAAGTCAACATTTTGGTGGTGATCGCCAGGTTGAACTCAGTGTCCATCGAGTAAAAGTTGCGGGTGTAAAAGAAGGTATCCCAGTTTAGGTAGTTGATGATCTGCTCATCCTCTTGCTCTCCTGGAAGCTCCAGCTCGGGGAACGGCCGTCCACTCCTCAAATCGTGCTCAAACACGTTCGCCCAGCGCAGCTGCTCCCAGGTCTTTTTGTGATATTGGACGTCCGCCTCCCACGCCGCCTGGTCCGAATGGGTGGGAATGCCTGATTTGGGGCACGTGAACTGCACCGGCTCGCCGGTAATGACGCATTTGGCGTTTTTCTTGATGAATTCGGCTCTCGTCCTCAGCTCGGGGTCTGGGCTCGACTCAAACGGGTGAAACCGGTTTTCCAGCGTCGGCTTGTTGGGATCAACCGGATTGTCAATGCCAAGCAGTTCGCGGAAGAATCCACAGCGAGCTCTCGACGTTGAAAAGGCCCTTTTTCCGAGCATGTCAGCTGTGAGGTGAGAGCCTTCAGTGAAAAATAATATAGAGTGGGAGAGAGTGGGGAACAAAGGGTGAAAAATAGCTTTGTGGGCCTAGAATTCACTTTTGAGCGAGCCAAGTAGTCGTTATATGAGATGTGCTGGGTGATGCATGCGGCGCCTTTCTGGGCCGCCCTCGAACAACCTCCAAAAAACCAATGTAGACGCTGCTGCAAAGCAGGGGATTTCATGCCGAACAATTGGTACACAAATCTATTTTGATCGCCGGTTTGGTCGAGTTGCGAGGAGCATCCAGGGTCAAGCACCGATCAGGTTCTCACCCAGACATGCTAATGATACCCACTATTTGATATGATCGGATCGGATTGATGCCAATTATGCACCCCTGTCATCAATCTGATGACATCATTTGTGTCACGCGGGGGCGCACGCGGCCTCACGAGTGCCTACAGGCTTAAGCCTTTACCGAGGTCTCTACCGCATAGCTCAAATAAACTCAGCTTGTGGCCGCCAAGTTCCTAAAAATTAGAGCAACGTTCTGTATATGCCGTGAACGACGAGGCTTAGACACTATTTTTAGCTATATTTGTGGGGTAGCGGACCCTAGGACCTACTCCCACCGCCAAGACCACGTGCCTCTGACATTTTTCCAAAGCTGCAAAGTGCGGCTTGTTCTCAATCTCAATTCTAGCTCAACTTATTGAGAAATGTCTCGCGCTGATACATATTTGCCAACACTGCCCCAGAGTCTGTTCTGGAAGTCGAATTGAACAATTTTACATATAGCCTGCAGGTGTGAAGGTTATGCACATGCATGCACTGTATGAAGGCAGTTGGACCCTGTAAAAGCCTTTGACCCCACAAGACAGCTATTTGCAACAATAATATAACAGCAATTACATTTTCGTGGTCGCTATTAGGTCTGCCACACTCATGGAAAAGATTCAATGCGCCTGGAAGAGTATACTGAATTTTCGGTTGTGCGGCAGACACCCTACAGAGATCACACGGTAATAGAATGCCAAGAACACGTGGTACCTAACTTCTTGCAGAATTCATGCGATTGATCTGATGCATGATCTATTTAACTGATCTAGATCCAGCTGATTTCGATAATGATCGCCCTTCACCAGTTTGACTATATCTTTGCTTTGGGCATGATCTTTGCATTCTTGGACGCTTGGAACATTGGCGCCAATGATGTCTCCAATTCCTGGGCTACTTCTGTTGCAGCCAGAGCCGTCACATACCCCCAGGCTATGGTGCTCGCTGCAATTATGGAATTCTTGGGCGCCGTTCTTGCAGGCTCTCGCGTCACCTCTACCATCCGCAACAACATTGTCGACGTTAAGCGCTATGAATCCTCCCCTGCGGGCTTGATGCTTGTGATGGCTTGTGCACTGGTGGGTTCATCGACCTGGCTCACTATCGCCACTCGCATCGGCGCTCCTGTCTCTACTACTCACTCCATTGTTGGTGCCATTATTGGTGCTGGTATTGCTGCCAGCGGAGCCAACTCTGTGCACTGGGGATGGAGCGGTTTTGCCAAGATTGTTGCCTCTTGGTTTATTGCACCCCTTGTGGCTGGCGGCTTTGCCATGATTATCTTTTACTTTACAAAGTATGGTGTTCTCGAGAGAGGCTCCAAAGCTCTGCGCAATGGCCTCATATGCATGCCTCTCTACTTCTTTGGTACCGTCGCTATTCTGACCATGTCTGTGGTTTGGAAGGGTGCTCCCAATCTCAAGCTTGACAAGCTTTCAAACACTACTGTCATTTTGGCAATTATCATCACTGCGCTGGTAGCGGCTCTTTTGTACGCGTTGTTTGCCCTTCCCTACTTTTACCGCAAGCTCGTTCTCGAGGACTGGCAGCTCAAGTGGTGGGAGGTTGTTTATGGGCCTCTTTTACTTCGTCGCTCCAAGGATATTCCTCCTATGCCTGCTGGACACTTGCTGGTTATTGACTACTACGATAAGACTGGTAGAGCTCACTTGGCAGCTGCCGATTCTGAGGGTAAAGTTGAGGCCGCCGAGTCTGGCGAGGTCTACAATACCCCTGCCACTGTGGTGGGCAAGGAGCCTGACATTGAGGAAATGGGTGAGCTTTCTAGACTTCCCACTGCTGCTGTCGGCTCTGATGGCGAGCTCCCTGGCTACAAAAATGGCAAGCTGTACACCATCACCAAAAATACTTGGCCCGAGCTCAAAAAGCCCAGCAACTGGCACAAGCTCGTATTCTTGGCGCTCATGAACGGTGTTCGCCAGCCTGTTTTGCAGGCTCAAACCGGCGACGCTGGGCCTAGCTTCCTCAGTGGTGGTGTCAAACGTGCCCACGAGCTCACCAAAAGATACGACCTCAAAGTTGAGCACATTTACTCTTTCCTTCAATGTTTGACTGCTGCTACCGCCTCTTGGTCTCACGGCTCCAACGATATTTCCAATGCCTGCGGTCCCTTGGCCACGATCTACCAAATCTGGAAATTCAACTCTGTGGGCAGTGTTAAAGGTGGTAAAGAAGTGGAGACTCCCGTCTGGGTCTTGTGCTACACAGCTGCTGCCTTGGTGATTGGTTTATGGACCTACGGCTACCACCTCATGCGCAACCTGGGTAACAAGTTTATTTTGCAGTCACCGTCGCGCGGTTTCAGCATTGAGTTGGGTGCTGCAATCACCACCATTTTCTCGGCTAGACTAGGTCTGCCCATCTCTACTACCCAATGTATCATTGGTGCCACCCTTTTCGTTGGTTTGGCTAACAACAACGTCAAGGCCGTCAATTGGAATATTGTCGCTTGGTCCTACTTGGGCTGGATCCTTACCGTGCCCTGCGCTGGTTTGATTGCTGGCATTTTGATGGGTGTAATCACCAACGCACCCAAGCTTGGCTTCCAATACGAGCTCAGCGCCTAGTCTAGTTTATAATTATTGTATTCACATACACCGAGGCGGATCAGCTGAGTGCCAATCTGGTCCTGTACTCTATAGTGCTTTCTATTCGCTAAATATATAATCTAAAGGGAGTCGTTCCCATATTCGGACTTATTTACGCTGCCCTCGTGCTCCTCGCGCCCCTCGGCTGGTACGTTCTTGTGTAGGCCATCTACAGGAATAGGCTCCTTACCGTATGCAAACCCGGGGTGCATAATAGTCATTGTGAACATGGCAAACACCATAATGAGCGTATCCAGCACTAAAAAGAATACCTCATGCACATCAAGGTACCCCGCCCACCCCATGCCGAGCTCCACCAACCGGTAGATGCTACGCACGTAGACAAAGACACTGCACAAAATGACGGCAGGAGTCAGCCACTTGAACATGGGCCGCTCGCGGATGTGTGCCCATTGAGGGTTATACGTACTGGGATCAGCCTTTTTGACAGTGTAGACAAACTGCAAAAACAAAATGATAAAAACCGTCATGGAGCAAACTTGAATAATAATGCCAGCCACAACAATCCAACGGCCCGTGTTTGCTTGAGTGCCCGAAGCCAGGCCACCGCCAATTGCCTGCACAATGATTGATAGTAGATCAAATGAGGAGAAGAGCCCAGCGTAAAACATTGGCTTGAACCGAGCAAAGTGGAGGCCATGAATAGTCAAGAGCTTGGACATTTGAAAGTAGACGCCAGCCATGATAACCGCAGGGCTTATAATGAACAGAGCATATTGGCCAGTCCAGGCATTTGGCATACCATCGGCCCAGCCAACTGCAGCGCCAACGCGGAGAATAAAGCCAACAATATTGAGAGCAATAGCAATAGTCCAACTGATCATAAAGTACCATTGGCGGTAAAGAAGTCCCAGCAGGACTTGCAGGATAAACAAAACACAATTTAGAGCAAGCCCTACCGCGTTTGGGGCGAGCGAAACCTCATAGTTCCAGACCTCGATCTCCAACGTGACATTTTTCATTGTTGAATACCGAGCCTGCAAGTGTCGGTGTCAGGTCTATATATACATTTAACCTGCAGGCCCATGCGAGCTGGCGGGCTGTGCCTCTGCGTGACCTGCAGGGTTCACACTACCCAATAAGGGTGCACCAAAACGAGATCGCAACCTGACAGAGCAAGAGGCTATTATTGACGAAGCCGATCAGCGCTTTGCCAAGCTTGGCGGCCCGTTTTTAGGCATCAAGCGAGCCATTATACGTGTAGCAGCCATGCAGGGCTATGCACTGTTCTGCACTGTTCTGCGACTATTTCAAAGAACGGGCACGTGACTTTCACCCGGAATAACTTTCACGGTAAATATTCCAATAATTTGTACCCAGTGTAGTAGCGTCAGTGCGCGGTCGCTCTTGGGGGGCTGAGAGAAGTCTACACAAGAAAGAACAGGGCATCAACAGGCAAGCTTTGGTGACGCTTGCTGAGGGCGGATAATTTGGGGCACGTGAGTGGACTTGCATTTAGTTACTGGGTTCAATCTGCTCTACGCTAATGAGGCAAACTAATGAGGCGCATGTATATTTTTCCGTCTTGCCCTGTTTCCCTGGTCCCCAGGTCCCAGCCAAATGTTGACACATTGACACGCTGTTAGATGGACCCCCGCACCGAGGCCGCTGAAGCGGACCAACACGAGAACTTGGTGATAACAATGCCGTTTAACAATGATTTGACCTTTCCTGTGGCCCTAGATCGCCGCGAATCGATTGGCAGCCTACGCAAACGGATCGCCGAGGCGATCGGTGTCGATGCGTCGCGCGTGCTCATTTCGCGGCCCACGCCGATGCTACGGCCTTCGGAAATCATTGGCGACGTGGCCACAGACAACCGCCTCCAGCTTGTCGTGCGCAGTTCGTTTGATTTTGAGCGGCTACGGCGGCTCATCGAGGAGGACCAGTACAAGCCGATCACGGGACCCGAAGTCAGCATTGAGCCTCCTAGTGGGCTTAGCAGTCCAGATCTGAGCTCGGGTAACAGCGCTGCGTTTCCGTGGCGCGCGCCGGTGCTCAGCCCTCAACGAGCAACCCGCCCAAAAAACACCCTCCGAATCAAGCTGAAACCGGGCTGCTGGCTAACGTTCGAGGCCCCCAACGAATTCTTGCATACGGGCGATGCCCTTGAAATGACTCCCGAGCTGTACAAGTACGTCCTTGGCTTTTGCAGCCCTGCCCCGGCCCCCGTCGTTGCTGCCCCTGTGCCGCTCGGCCAGCAGCTGCGTGGCCTTTTGTGGCAAGCCGCAGGCGAAACTTGGCGCCAGATTGACCAAATGAACCGGCTCGGCATGTTTAGGGACATCATTCTGGCCACTTTGTTGCTGGTGGGGGCCCTCCATCTCCGGGTCAAATTTTGGTCCCACCCGGTGGTTGTTTCCCTGTTCTTTATCTCTGTGGTCGCCTTTTACGTCTATCTTGTGCTGCGGCTCGCCCACTTCCCCGAAAATTTTCATATCGATTGGGTACACCTCGCCGGGCTGCCCCAAGTTTTCATCGACGCAGAGCGTCCTGAGGACCTGCTGGAGCGCATCCCGGCGCAATATAGGGACAACGAGAGTACAGACGAGGAGCACGTCGACCGCATAGTGAATGCAATGCGCAAGCACGTGTCTGTGTTCAGCGGCCTCAAGGTGCTCGCCGTGTCGCTCGTACCGCCGCTGTACCAGGCGTGGCGCACTCGCACAGAGGCCCAGCTCGATATGCACCGGAGGGCTGTGCGCATGGCTGCTAAGCAGGCCGCTGAGCGCCAAAAAGCCGGCGAAAAAGACCCCCAAACTCCCGCCGAGACCCCTGAGCCTGAGCCTCCCGCAGAGGCTGCTGAGCCCGAGACGGCTCGCGAGGAGTATTTCAGAACCCCAGAGCCGGAGGCCGAGGAGGCTGAGCATGGGGCTGAGCATGGGGCCCCCCAAGCGGCCCCCGCGCCTCCCGCGGCCCTCGAGGGCCCTCGCTTCCGCGCGGAGCTCCATGAGGACCCCCGCCAGAACCAGGCTCCTTTTTAATTTATTTATGCATCATATGTAACCACGCATTGCAATTAGTTTTTGGGTTTGGCGGCCTCTGTAGTCTCGCTAGCCTCCCTGGCTTCAAAAATGGCACGCTCAAGCTCTAGGTCGGCCGCCGATTTGGGGTAGCCCCCGAGCACCGAGCTAATTCTCCATTGGTGCTCTTGGGTCCACTGCGGGTGCCCATTTGCTGCGAGAGATATCAATTGCACAATCTGTGCTTTGCCAACTGTGCGATCCTCAAACGCCGTACAAAGCTGCTCAAAGTACGTCGCGCACTCGCTTGCCGACAGCTCGTAGCGCGCGGCGGGATCATTTGCCCCCAACCAAAACCCATCCGGCAAGCTGGTGGCGTGGGTGAGGCCCAGAGCGGCCAGTTCCTTGACAGTGGAGTGCTGCTCCATACCGTCCCCAATGTACGCGCCACGCACTTTGGAGGTGAAATTTTCCAGCAAATTAAGCGGAGGATTGACAAGCAATGATACAGCCTCTGCCACCCCCAGATTTAGGCGCTGGGGAGACCGCCAGTACTCGATGGGTTTGGAGGGAAACAAGAGGCATGCAGCCACTTCGTGGTGTAGAGCACGGTAGGAATTGTGCCCATCATTATCCAAAAGGTGGTGAACCCCTAAATCAAGCGCGGGGCTCACCACAATTGCGAGTTTTTGAGCGCTGAGGCTCGCGGCCATTTGCTCGAGTTGGAGGCCGCGGGTGCTACGTTCAGGGTACGGCAGCACGAGTTCGTCGCCGTATTTGTACCGTTTTGAGAGGGCAATGAACTGGTTGCGAGTAAATCTCATCTGAAGGGGACAGACTGGAGAGTGCCGTGGTGACGCCTGGTGACTGACCGAAGCAGCTCAGGCAGCCTCGGGGCTGCCATTGAGTCACCC
Source organism: Wickerhamiella azymoides (assembly GCA_030563245.1). Lineage (NCBI taxonomy): Eukaryota > Fungi > Ascomycota > Dipodascomycetes > Dipodascales > Trichomonascaceae > Wickerhamiella > Wickerhamiella azymoides. Next base: position 193,865 of record JAKUBN010000016.1, on the reverse strand, counting down.
ACATCCCCCGCACATATCCAAGTATCATCTATTCATTATCATTAGTTCTATTTCACCTGCAGACGCTCCTGCTTGCCCTTGCGAACGTTCTTCAAAGCGGCCTCGACCTCGTCCTGCGTAGCGTTGTGAGCCACGCTGGTCTGGTTGAACGGGTTGTCAGGGTGCTTTTGGAACTCTTTAAAAATGAGTTCCTTGTACTGGTTGAGGCGCAGGCCGCGGTGCTCCTCCTTGATCTCGGGCAAGCGCTGCTCCTCGTAGGCCTTGAGAGCGGCCTTGAAACGACGCTCAGGGTGACGCTCGACCTTGTCGCTAGATTTTCCGGTGGTAAGCTCAAGCGCATCAATGGCATCGTCGATGTTGGAGGCGTGGAACGACTCGAGAGCGCCGTCAATTCCGCCGGACTTTTTGGCGGCGTTCTTGTTCTTCTTTTGCACTTTTTTGCCAGCAGCATGGGCACTCGACTCCTCTTGCTCGAGCTCGGCGTCGCGCTCGGCCTTTTTACGGCGAGCCTCCTCGGCCTTGGCGGCCGCGTCCTCCTTCTTTCCGCCCTTCTTTTTGGCGCCCTCTTCCCATTTGGCGTCCTCTGCAGCAGCGGCAGCAGCTTCAGCAGCCTCCGCTTGGCGCGCAGCAGCAGCAGCCTTCTTTGAAACACCTCCTTTACCTCCCATTTTTGTCGGTTGTTGGTAAGTTGACAAGTGCGCAAGGAAGTGGAGCCAATGTCGACCTTCAGCAAGCCCGATTATGACTCCGGCAACTACCAGAAAATCCGCCCAACTTACCCTTTGGGGCTATTCAAGACCCTCAAGCAATGGATCCCGCTCGAGTCGGCCGTTGACGTCGGATGCGGCCCGGGCACGGCAAGTACTCTGCTCGCCCAGTACTACCGTGTTACGGGCATTGATCCCTCGCAGCGCATGATCGATGTCGCAATGACCCATAAACGCCCAGGGCTCGAGTTTAGGCAGGGCTCAGGCTCCGATCTGGCCAAGTTGTTCAAGCCCGGCTCGGTTGGCCTGGTGATGGCTGCTCAGGCCGCCCACTGGTTTGATCTGCCCGAGTTTTGGTCGCAAGCCCACAATGTGCTTGAGCCAGAAGGAGGTGTGGCCCTTGTTGGCTACGCAGACCCCCATATCGTCGAGCACCCCGAGCTCCAGCCGCTCTTGCTCGACTGGACGTACGGGCCCACAAAGCTCGGTCCATTTTGGGATGAGGGCCGTGACAGATTGCGCAACTTGTACACCGACATCAAGCAAAGTGTCCCCGCGGAGTTTGAGGTGGTCAAGTTTGATCCCCTTCAGGGCGATGCCCCCGACTACCTCGAGCACCCCCTGACCATCGAGCGCAAGACAGACCTCAGCGGATTCTGCCAGTACTTGGGTACCTACTCGAGCTACCACAATTGGAAGGCTGCCAACGCCGGCAAACCTGATGCAGTCGAAGTGTTTGCCAAAGACGCGCAGGCCCTGGGCGTCAAGCTGGACAGCCGACTTACCGTGAGGTGGAACACAACTTTGCTGCTGGCTCGCAAGCTTGCAAGGAGATAATCTAGTCTAGTAGTAACTTGATGCGGTCTCACATTCTGATTCGCACAGTAGACCTATGCAGCTTGATTCATCTGTACATGGTAACTCCCAGAAATTTGCGGTCGCACTTGAACCAAAATAAACCCCAGCCCACACAATTATGGCAATTGACTAGAGATGAACCTCAAAAGAATTCACAACAACTCAGTAGAGTGCACTGAGCTCTCCCCCAGACCTGAGACTGGGCGGCTGGGCACGCGCTCAAGCCAACCTCCTCACTCCCCCACCGCCATTTATCCATAATGCAACACTAGATAACTATTTATCCAACTCATCAAGAGCACGGCTCAAGCGATAACCAGACATCATTTTGGCAAACACAATGTAGCACGCCAGAGCCACGGGAATAATAAATACAAGGTTGTTTTGCGGACCCTCGATAGTTGTGGCTACTGTATGGTAATTGCCGTTTTCAAAGTACGTGTACGTGTTCCACTTGAGGGGCGCCGGGGATAGGACGAGCATGATTGAAATGTTGTTGGAGGGAAAACGCGTGCAACATTTGGGCATAAATAGGAAAATATCGAGCAGGCTAAAGCCCAGGAATTTTGGAGAGGAGTTTTTAGGTGGGCTAGAACCGTAAAGGGGCTAATAGTGGTGGTCGTCATAGTCCACATCAGACCACTGCATGTCCGTCGTTTCCATACGGCCGCCCATGAAGTTGTCATTGTGAGCCCTCGGAACCCTCACATACGGGTCAATTGTCTCGACATAAGGGTATTGAATGAGGTCGGGGTGGTCCAGCGGCGGTACCAGCGTGTGTGCGCTAAGATCCTCTGCGCGGTAGTACGAAATAATGCGAAACCTGCGGTTGTGGTATTGGCCCATAAACGTCTTTTTTACTAGGCCGTTTGGCACAAATTCGTATGTGTCGATGAGACTGCCATAATAACTCAACTCTGGGTTCGGGGGCATCCCGGTGCGAAGTCTTTCGGGGAGGTGAGTATAAGAGGGCGAGGCAAGAGTTGGACGGTTCTGCCGTTGCATGGGCCTTCGCCTTTTGGCACTACTGCTCGACACCTCTCTGTAAATCATAAAGTTTCCGAGCGATCTTGAAGGGGACCAGTGCTTGCCGTCAGTCCAGCGGGTTATTTCTGTCCCCTCCTCCAAAATGAAGACATTGCCACTGGCGATATGGTCGCGCTCTGTAGTGGAAAGTCGCTCGTGACGGACGTTCACGAATCCTCTCACGGCAAGCTGGAGTAGCCGTAGCGCATCGGCTGTCTCTGCAATGTACCCGAAATAATCATCTCCAAGATGGTGCGTTGGAGGGTCCATTTCCACTGTCTAGGAATGTTTGAGAGGACCTCTTTTGTTTTACACTAAGTAAGATTAAGGTTTGGATCTGCCGTCGAGACATGCGGTATGCGCGCATCAGGGCGCATCCCGCGGGGTGGCGCAAATTGTGCCGGAATTAGAGCACAAATAAATAAAGTTTAGGTTTGTGCTATGTACATTTAGCGCCATTGCTTGCGGTGGCGCACGTGAAGCAGGGCATTTTCGGGCTCGGCCGTGCGGGCGCGGTAGAAAACGGTGCCCTCGCCAAGACCGTGCTTTTCGCGGATGAGGGGCACCATGCGGTCCCAGCGCGAGCGCCACAGGTGCGCGCCGACCGGATCAAGATTGTGCCGTGCGGCGAAATCGCGAATATCAAACGGTGCGGCGGGGGCGAGCGCCTGCAGGTCTGAGATTTTTTGGGACTGGCGAAACACCCAGACGCAAAAGCGCTCAGGGGCAAGGTTCTTATGCGGGTGGGGCGGAACGTATTGCTGCAGCACGTCTGCAGCGGAGAAATCGCAATCTTGCTTGGCAAAAGTCACGGGCACGTTGACGGCGGCAAAGTGGGCGCGGGTAACGAACGCGTCGTTGGCGACATCAGGGACGTCCGGGTTGACAATTAGCACGCTGTAGAGGCCCTCCTGATCAAAGTCTTGCACGCGAATAAGCGGCAGGCGCTCGCTAACTGTGGAGGCCACCACCTCGCCGGGCTCGAGCCAGCGGGCGGTCGGGGTCTCAAACTGCACAGAGACGCGGGCCCTTGGCTCAAGAGTGGGCATTGTGTCGGGGATCATGTGAAGCTGTTCAATGCGCTGCATGAGCAACAACATCTCGCGCTTGCGCCAGTCACGCTGGGCGAGGTAGCGGAAAATCGGCTGCTCGAAATCGCCGTTGTTGATGAGGTGGTTGTATTGAACCTCGGGGTTATACAGCTGGGACTTGGCCAGCAGCTTGGCCTTGAGGGGTTCGGAAGCGCTCTCGGCCTCTTTTTCGAGCCGTGCAGTCTCTTGTTGTGTGATCTTTTGAGCCTCGACAAACGCCTCGTTGAGGCCCTCGGGCGTCACGTAGCGGCTACGTGCCCAGTTGGATTTGAGCGAAGGGGGGCCGGTGGCAGGCACACCGTTGAGAATCGCGTCCCTGATGCGGGCATTTGCGACTTTGAGGCCTCTCATGTCAAGGTGAACTCGGGTGAACTTTTCAGCTTAGCAAAGCAGCCTCGAGCTCGCTCCCAAGTGAACGCGCGGCCAAGTGAACGGGAAATTTCAGCTTAGCAAGCAAGTCCCAAGGCCCAAGGCTCCGTCATGATGCTGGCACTGCTTGGGCTGGCGCTCGGGGTGCAGCTCGAGGAGCTGTTAAGGATGCCCCAATTCGAGGTGCGCGAAACAAGCACGCCCCTCAAGGACCCCAACTTTGAAATTTGGTACGCTGGGGCGCTGCGCCAGTGCCACGTGCCGACCGAGTGGCAGCTGGCCTCCACGCCCACAGAGCCCACGCCGCAACAAGTGGCGGTCGCCAAGCAGCTAATTGAGCAGCCCCGCGACTGTACGTACTGGCTGGATACCTATTGGGGCTACAGATTGTGCCACAACTCCACGATCCGCCAGATCCACCCAAAACAAGAGGGCGACCAGTACCTTTTCAGTGATAAATTGCCTGGGTTCCACCTGGGCAACCGCACGGGCCAAGCCACGACCGTTATGCGGGACGGAGTGTGGCACTACAAGGCGCCGTACGATTTTGGCAGCGTGTGCGATTTGACTGGCAGCGACCGGTCTGTGGAGGTTTACTATTACTGCGACCCCGATATTACCACCGAGAAAATCAAGCACGTGCGCGAGACCCACATTTGCGTGTACGAGGTGCTGGTTGCGGCGCCTCAACTGTGCGGGGTGTTTGACAGCGCTCAAGACGCTGTGAATGTGATTGAGTGTTATAATCCGGATATGGAGGTCCAAGTCCAGGACTACGTCCAGGAAGCGCAGGGCTCAGCCACGGCGTCTGCGGCCGCGGCCGGGGATGCTCTCATGGACCAGCTGTTTGAGGGCATTCTGGAGATGTTTGGCGAGATCCCAGAGACCGATAATGCCGATATTTTGCAAAAGTATGACGAGTGGGTGAAGAGGACCGAGGGTGCTGAGGAGCGTGGGGACGAGGCCCAGGCCCAGGAGGCCCAGGAGCCCGAGCCCCAAGAGCCCCGCGAGCCAGCTGAAGCTCAGGAGGACCCCCAGGAGCAAGCACAAGTGGAAGCGGCCAGTGAGCTTGAGTCTCAAGAGCCAGAGCCTACAGAGCCCACAGAGCCCCTTGAGCCCACCGAACTCGAGCCCGAGCAGCCTGTGCATCCCGAAGATTTACCCGTTGAGGAGCCTCCGCACGACGAGCTCTAGCCGTCCCAGGCCAAAAAGTGCCGCAGCACAAAGTTTGTGACCCAGCACATAAGGGCACTACTCAGATAATTTATAGCATATGCATTACAGACCGTCAAAATCGACCAGATCGAGATCAAACTCTTGTTTTGGACCAAGCGAGAGGTCCAGGTCCAGTGAGGGGGGGCCCCCAGTGCCAGCCGTCGGGGCTGGGCCCTCAGCCGGGGCCTCTGCCCTGAGGGGCTCGCTGGGCGCTGGTGGCTCCTCTCTCTTTGGCCTAATAAATAAATGCGACTTGGGTTTGCGCTTGAGCACAACCTTGCCAGTGACCGGCACTTTGGCGCGGGCGAATTTTTCCTTTGAGTTGAGCTTGTCGTCCTCGAGCAGCTCGCCGTTGGGTTGGACGTGGACGCGGCTGCTGAAGCACCGCTCGTACCAGCCACGGGCAATTCCCACGATGTTTGGGAGTGCGGCCTCTGTGACGGCGGGGTACTCGGGCAGGTTCTGCACGAACCGCGAGTTGTGGGCCACGGCCGAGGGCGCCTCCGGCGCGACCTTTTGCTTGAGCAGGTGGAACGGAATGGCGATGTTTTCGAGGCCCAGCTCCTTGTCGATGCCCATTTCCTTGAACCCAAAGTAATCGTCGCCAAGGTCGTTGCTGAACTGGCCCAAAACAAACTGGTCGCTGTTGTCGCGGAACTCGGCGTCGTTGTACTTGTCGAGCCCGGCCGGCCGCAGCATCTGGGTGAGCATGCTCGAGACTTGGCGCTTGAGGTCAAGGAGGCGCCGGTTGTACTTGACCACGTCGTTGCCCACGTACCGCGCCAGGGTTCCCAGCTTGGGCACGCCCATGTTGCGCAGGGTGCCCTTGACCGCCTCGCCGTCGGAGCCCCGCTCGGCCTCGCCTTCCAAAGTTTCGTGCAGCAGCTTGGCAGTGTTGAACAAGTAGTCCGCGGCCACATCGTTCAGCAAATCCAGCGCACTGATCTGGCACGCCTCGAACCCGGCCGCCATGGCCACCTTGCTGGTTGCGCGCCGCATCGTGGCCTGGATGGCCGGCTTGTACATTGTTTCAGCCCCCGGCAGCCTCGAGCTCACATCGGGCTCGGGCTCCTTGATATCGGGGTACTTGGGAGGCTCCTGCGGCACGTACTGCTGGGGGTTTTGCTGCAGCTCGCGGATCATGTGGATCTTGCTGCTGAGCCGCCGGATCTTCTGGATCTCGTTCAGGTTCTTGTTGTAGGTGGCGTTGAGCGCGCCGCGGGCAATCATCTTTGTCGCGCCGAGGTCCTGCATGCTCGGAAGCGGCGCGGCCAGGCTGCCCTGAGGGGGCGCAGGGACGCCGCTCTGCACGTCGTACTCGTACAGCGGCTCGTCCTCAGCGCGCTGCGGCTTGTCTTTGGCAAAGAACCGGCGCTGGAGGTCGGCAAACCGCGCCATGGTGGGCCCACTGCGCACAAGAACGGGGGCGTTGGGCTGGAGGCGGTTGTGCCGGAAAAGCTGGTGCCGCTGGTACAAGTAGTCGCTGCGTTTGGTGGTGAGCGATTTACGCCATACGCTCGACTCCCAGTCCATGTCGGGCTCGTGTTCTTCGGGCTGGGGCGACGAGGGGGACCCGGCGTTGGCGTCCTCAGCGGCGTTGGGGTCAGGCGCGCCGCTGTCGCCACTGGGCTCGCCATTGGGCTCGCTCTGCTCGCCGTTGGGCTCGCCAGGAGTGGCAACCGGCTTGTGGGGGAGGTCCTCAGGGCCTTCTTTGGGCCCACTGCCCTCTTCAAGCCCCGCCTCTTCCGCCTCTTTGGGGGTCCCCTTGTCACCCTCATTGGCCTCACCCTCTTTGGCCTCCTCGGTGCGCCTCTTTTTCTTGCCCTTGCCGGCCCCTTCTTGCTCCTCCTGCTGCTCCTGCTCGGCCTCAGCCTGGGCCTCCGCCTCCACTTCTTCGCGACTGCGCACCAAAATGTCGGGAATCAGGGGTATTAGCGCCAGGGTCTTTTTGCGCATCGCGAGCGCGTGAGCCCGCAAAAAGTGCTTTGGGTCGCTGTTGTACGTGAGGCAGTTCTCCCAAATAATCATCAGATCGTCCACAAACTCCTTTTTCGAATTGTACTGCATCCCCTTAAGCTTCTTCATCACCGTGTTGAGGTCCATCGGGTAGGTGATCACCTGGTAGTAATTGGGCGCGTCGCGCTTGCTGACCTTGTTGAGGAACGCGGTCGAGTGCTCGGTGGTCGCCCGCAGCTCGCCAACAACCTTTTCGCACGCCTCGTACAGCTCTTCCTGGCCAATTCGGTCCTCGCTGGCCCATTTGCTGCGGTTCTTGCGCACGTCGGAAATCAGGTTGCGCAGCTCAACATCAGTCAGATTCAGCTCGTCCCGCTTGTGCTCGATCGCCCCCAGCAGGTGCTTGAGGCTCAGGTTGGCCGCGCCAAACTGCACGCTCGAGCTGAGCTTTTCTTGGGCGGGCTCGGCCTCGCCCTCTAATTCGATCTCGCGGTCGTTCTGCTGCAGCTTCTTGTACTTGAGCATGGTATCCCAGTCGCCCTCAAACGAATGAAACATTTTATTGTAGTTTGCCAGCGTGCGATTGATGGCTTTGGCGTCGTCTTCTTCGGCAGCCACATCAAGCACTTCCGGGACCATTTCTGCGTCCTGCTCATCTTCGTCGTCGTATTCGTCGTCCTCAGTGGCCTTGGCGCCCGTTGAGGCACCCGCAGACCCTGCTTTTGGCGCGCTGGGCTGGAAAACAGGTTGGCCATAAAGACCAGGGATAGCCACGTCGTAGAGCATGAACCGCACGCGGAACGCCAGCTGCAGCGGGTCTGCTTCATGGCTGATTGAGGTCGGCGTGCCCTCGGCCTTTGTTTGCTCGGTAACGCGCACGGTGCAGGGGATCTCGCCCAAAAGGAACTTGGCCCAGGTTTGAGGGCCGTGCCGCAGCGCCTCGGCAAACAGGGCGTGCTCAGAGGTCGAGAGGTATGCCTTTGAGCTGCCGTCGCCCAGCAGTTGCTGTGCAATCTGCCGTAAAGACTCGAGGTCGTTTGACGACCACGGCGAGAGCATGACAAAGGTGCGCGAATGGGGAGCTTGGATGTGGGGCAGGGGGTAGCTGGGCAGAGGGCAGGGGGGTGCCGTGTTAATGAATATTTAAAAAAAAAAAAATGCAGAGTCGATATGGGCAAGGGTCCCAATTGGACTTGGCATCCTAGCCCCAGGCGCCTGGCCAGCCTCATCAGCATAAAACTATAGGTACATGGAAATTTATTTTGTGTCTGCGTCGACCTCGGCCTCTACGGCCGCCTCTGCGGTTTCTGCGGCAACAGCTGGTGAGGGGGAGGACTCGGTGGCCTCCTCGGTGGAAGGCTCGGCGGCCTCGGCCTCCTCGGCGGGCTCAGCACTCTCAGCCTCCTCAGCGGCCTCGGGCTCCACCTCAGCACTCTCCACATCATCCAAAGCATCCTCGACATCGTCCAAATCAAAGTCGGTTTGCGGCCTGATCCACACCTTTTCGCCCAACGCGGCAGGGAACTTGGCCGGGTGCTCCTTGGGGTCCAGCACGGCCTGGGCGATCTTGTGGCGGTCGTTGGCCTCAAGCTCGGCCTTCCAAGCGTCCACGGCCTTTTGCACGTCACCGCCCCACGTCAAGCTGAACAAGGCGGCCTCGCTGGCGCGGTTTGTGCGGATAAGCAGCTCGGCGGCCCTTTGGACATCTCCGACAAACCACGCGGCGTTGAAGGCCAAGTTGTACTTGCCCTGGTCGATCGCGAGGTCGGCGAGCGCCGAGGCCTTTTCCTTGTTGCCCGTCGAGGTGTAAATAAGGAGCAACGTCTCGAGATCGCCGGCAGCAGAGAACGCTTCTTCGGCCTCGTTGACGCGCCAGTTGCGCAGCAGCGCATCGCCCAACGTGCGCCATTTCGACGAGTTGTCCTTTTGGGAGCGCGCGAGCTCGGCGGCAACGTCCAGTTTGCCCAGCGTCAGCGCCAGCTCGAACCGGTGGTCGGCGTCGCGGGACACGTCAAACGCAAGGTCCTTGTATCCGCGAGCGTCCAAGAACCGCGCCAGCCGGTCCAAATCCTGCTCGGGTACGCGCGCAAGCACCTCGGCGGCCCGCTCCAGGTCGCCGCGGAGCACGACCGTTTGGTACTCGACGACGGCCAGGCTGAGCTTGAGCGAGGTGATCTGGACATCCTTGTCGCATAAATAAATAGCACCGTCGCGCTGGATGTAGCCAAGCAGGTACATCTCCTTGTCAAAGTGGCTGATGTTGTACACCTCGTCGCCCACGAGGTAGTTGAGGCGGTTGGCCGCGTTCACAAAGATGAAGCAGTCGCCGACCCACTTGGCGCTGCGCAGCTTGTCCTGGCCCTCATAAATCAACTCGAACGCGTCGACGCCCTCCTCGAGCTGCTCCTCGTTGGCCAACGCCTCGGCAAACACCTCGCGGTCGTACTTGAGCACATAGTAGGTGTCGGCGCACAGCACCGCGCACAGCTCGCCCGAGTCGCTCCAGATGACTTCCTGGGCCTCGACGTCCACGCGCGACACAAACTCGCCCGATTCCCAGTCGTAAAACGCCACAAAGTCGCTCGAGGCAGCGCCCAGCAGCGTGCCGCCGTGGATCTTGCTCGGCTCAAACTCGATCGAAAAGTGGTCGGCGGGCCGCTCGGCAAAGTTTTTGGTGTAGGCGCGCACCGAGTTGTCGTTGAGGCGCACCGCGTACTCATTCGAGTCCTGGGCCCAGGCAAAGTCGCGGGCCTCGCCAAACTGCTTGTTGCGCCACGCCAGCGCCGTGTAGATCACGTACTCGCCGTCGCCGCACACCGCAACAAAGTTGCCCTTGGCCGAGTGCTGCAGCTGCGCCGGGTGCATGTCGATCGAGCCCAAGTCCTTGGGGGTCAGGGCCACGCGGCTCTCCTCCTGCGCGTCGCTTTCCGGCTTGATCGAGGCGCCATACGCCTCGAGGTGCTTGGCCCACACCAATTTGCCCGAGGGGTCCATGCTCACGGCGGGATGGTCGTTGCCAAACTGCAGGTACAGCGAGCCGGTCTCAAAGCCCACGGCCAGGCTGGCGCTGTTGGGGCGCGTCGCCACGCACCACAGGCGCTCCATGCCATAGTTGAGCGTCTCCTCGAGCTTGTAGGAGCGGGCATTCCAGATCCGCAGCGTCGAATCCTCCGAGCCCGAGATGATGATCGGCAGCTCAGGATGGTAAATTGCAAAACTCACATTGTGCGTGTGACCCGTCAGAGTGGCAACACAGCCCTTGCTCTGGTAGTCAAAGATGCGAATCGTCTTGTCGTCCGAGGTTGTGATGAGGTACGGCTTGTCGCCAAACGGGTAGTAATCGACGTAATTCACTCCCTTGGTCTCGTGAGCAACCAGCGTAAAGTTCGGGGTGGGGCTACCGAGCGACCACACCTTGACAGTGCGGTCCATGCACGCCGAGGCAAACGTGTTTGGGTCTTTGGGGTTGATCGCCAGGCTCATCACGTACGAGGTGTGGCCCTTGTAGGTCTCGGTGCAGCGCCAGTCCTGGTCCCAGTTCCACATCTTTATCACCATATCGTCACCTCCACTCAACAGCAACGGCTGCGTGGGGTGCACAACAAGGCAGCGGATGTAGTCGACGTGCGCCTCGAACTTGGCCACGCGCTCGGACGTGTTGTAGTTGAACACGCGGATCTGCATGTCGTCGCCACCGCAAACAATCCAATTTTTGCGGGCAATGAACCGGCACGCGCGCACGGGCATGTTGGACATCTCAAACGTCTTGACGATCTTCTGCGCCTCGTAGTCCCAGATCTGGACCGTGCCCGTGAACAGCGAGCACAGAATCCACGGCTCGGTGGGGTGCAGGTCGATGCCCTTGACCCTGAATGACCGGCCTTGGAACGGCTTTTTGATGTCCAGCTTCATACGTGGCCTTAGTCAGTGCGGGAGCTTGAGGTGTGGAGGAGGTCGCGTTGGGAGCGTGAGAGGGGTCTTAGGGGGTGTTGGTCAAATCGAGCTCGTGGAGGGTTTTGACAAATAGGTATAGCTGACTGATACAAAAGGTATACATAAATTCTCGCCACAAAATCTGCAGGAATAGAGCCGATTTTGGCAAGAGGGTTAGGGCATATGTGGCAAAATGTCGCGTCGTGCATGAGAAAGGGTGATCTAAGTACCTTTGAGAATCTCAAAAATCGCTATGAGTGCTGCAGACGCGTCCGGCGCGTCAAATACAGGTGGGACGCGTGAAGAGTACACTCCTCAATTTGATCTGCGCCTTCTCGAGGCGGAAGAAGAGCTGCGACAAGCCCAGAAGGAGCACCTGGAGCAAGTGCAGCGTGCTCAGGAGAAGCATGCGGCGCAAACCGCTAAAAATGAAGCAATGTTGATGAGCAGGCAGCGTCAAGGTACCATGCAAGCTTTGTTTGACCTAAAGGGCCAGGCTGCGCAGTCTAAGGCCGGGTTTGACCGAAAAATCGCGGCATACGAGAGCAGTTTGCATGTACTGAATCTGCGATTGGGCTACACAAAGCCGGGTTTGGACCCATTGACTCGACCTGCACCGACGCCGGCCGCCACCGAGGCTGGAATCGAGCCTGTCAACACGGCTACTTCTGCAAGCGCAATCGCAGCTACACCTGGCGCCGAGCGCACGCATGCCGACTCATCTGAGAGCGCGCCCACTCTGCCAGCTCTGCCAGCAGCCCGTGTAATCGGTTCAGCGCCGCAGGAGCCCGCTCTGCCTCCCCCCCCCTCCCCCTGTTGCTATTCTCACAGACGGCGCCCAAGCCACCTTTGCAGAAACTATGGAGGGCAAAACAGTTCTGCATCTGGTTGACGATTGGGCATTGGCTCACGAGGCCATGCGGTTCACTGTCTGGCACAATGGCACCTCCTACGACAAGGCGCTCAATTTGCACTGCGCCGAGTACAAAAACGCGCCGAGAAAACTCCAAAATGCAACCAAAGAAGAAAAGGCTGCTGCGGCATGCAAGTTCCGCCTGAGCTACAAGAGGGCAGCGGTTTCTCAGGTGTGGCAGCTCAATAACGACCAGTCTCATTTTACCCACAACCACGGTTCCACAAAGTGTTCTCGGAGCTTGATGGAGTCACAGCTGCGAAAATACCCCGAATTGGCCAAGGACAACCTCAACAGCCGCGACGGCTCGAAAAATGTTCAGCTGCGTCATGGCGGGAAGAGAAAGCTCCCCGACGGCACTATCAGTAAAATCAATGCCGAGATTATCACCATGGATCGCCGCGCGCTCAATTACAGGCGGCTCCAGTACAGAAGAAGCCAGTGGGCCCATTATGATCCGGTTGCAGATATGACGGAGGCCTACAACTTTATGGAGTGGGATATGCGCGCCCAGAATGCCTATACGAATCAATTGTGGGGCCTCGTCGGTGCTACCGGCGAGTCGAGTGTCGATGGTGTCTTCTACGCTACCTCGGTTGCCGTTCGAAGACTCAGCCTGTACAAAAGCGTGCTTGTTGTCGATGGAACGCACGGTACCAACAGTCTCGGCTGGCAGCTTGTTAATATTTTGGCTGTGGACGTTACGGGTAAGAGCTTCTCCCTCGCCATGTGCTTGCTACGCCGCAAAGACGAGGAGACCTACAAGTGGATGTGGATGCAGGTTAAGCAAGTCTATCAGAGACGTGCTGAAAGTACTATCTCGCGTGATGCCGCTGGCTATTCTCAAATTGTTGATAACGCCGGCCCTGTCACTGTTTTCACCGACCGAGAAATTGCGCTGTACAAGTCGCTCGAGAGGGTGTTTCCCGCTGTCAAGTGGAAGGTCTGCGAGTGGCACATGAACGAGGACGTCGAGAAGTTTATTTTCAGCCTCACCAGCAACCAGTATTTGAGCGAGGCGGGCCTGAGACTGGCCTTGCACTTCAGCCTTGAAAACACCGCTGCCAATGCTCATGAGTGGTTCCTCACTGGTCCTGATGCTCAGAAAAACGTGCGCAAGTGGCTGTCGGAATGCTGGCGGCCCTTGCGGGAGTTCCACACGATTGAGGAGACTGCTGGCCATTGGGCTAAAATCGAGACAATTTTGGGCGTGAACGATCGGTTTGTGCAGTACTTCAAGCGAGAATGGCAAGATAAAGCAGGTCGGGGCTATTGGGGCCACGTCAAAGCGTTTACGCTTGGTCAAAGGACCACCTCTCGCGTAGAGAGCGAGCATTCGGCGCTTAAGCGATTTCTGGGCCAGAAGGTCCCTGTGGCAGAGCTCGCCTTAGATTACTACACCCACGCTGTCGGCCAGTTTACCGCAATCACGAAGGCGCACACCTTTGACACCCCCGAAGCGTTCACACGCAGCAAGATCAAGCCCGAAAAGACCAAAAAGGACTTTGTTTATGAGTCTGATATCTTGGATCAGCTTTACGCGGCATTCAGCAACGTCAAGGGGCGGGTGGCCAGGTATGCACTGAGCAAGTGCGCAGAGTCCTACCTCCACATGTCGCCCCAACGTCGTGAAAACTTGCGCAAAAATATTCCTGCGTGCTCGCATAGCACATTTTCAAGATCTGGTTGGCCTTGCTCGCACAAAATCGCGTTGGCCATCCAGCTTGACAAGCCGTTGGAGATGGCCGATTTTGACCGTTTATGGTATCTTGATCATGCTTTCAAGCCACAATCCTCAATCCCAAACTTCTCTGTTCAAGTAACCTCGACCAAGAGCCAGCCACCGCAGCAAAAAGCTCATTTTTTGGACCCGCGCCATTTGACGAGAAAGGAGCACAATCTGCTGAAGCTCACTGGATCCAAGAAGGCTAGTGATCACAGAAAGGATGAAGGTTCAGACTCAAGGGTGCCCCTTGCTTTCCTGCCCATCAATTTACACACGAGTAATGCCCCTCCGGGCTGAGCTCGTTTTGCCTTTGAAATCTAGTTAGATATACTTAAACACTTGGAAAACGTTGATTTACCGGAGTAAATTAGGCCTGTTTGTTGTGCCGCGCACGCCTGCTCACGGGTTGTGGGCTGTATGTGCCAATTAGACTATGCATGTTTTGTGAACCTTAATGGACTTTGCACAGAAAATAGTAGGTGCTAATGGGACGTTTTCCAAATTTGTTTTAGCTCGTGTCGCTTGCATGAGCTGATCTCTCAACTCTGTTACCCGCCGTGGACGGATTTACCCACCAAACAGTGCGCCGACCCACATCAAAGACCTGACTATAACAAGGCGTATAAGATAAAAAAACCTTGATATTATCGTACAATTGGCTATAAACAATAGGACTATCACTACACACGGGGCAGCTGGCGCCGATTTAAACTCTGATTGTGGTGTGCACCCATGTGGGTCGAGTTTTCCCGATAGCTAAGGTTCAAGGAATGCAAAATGGCAGGCATAGAAGATAATTTCAGAAAAGAAGATACCAAAAGAGCCAAGATCGTAGTACCCAAAGCCAATTATAAGGGGGTAAAGCGAATGCCGAATTCGATGGCATAAATAGACACATGCGGAGTACATAGCTTAAAAAAAGCATTGATTCAAGTCTTTACAATACATGGGCTCGATCAATGGCGAAATCAGCCTAATTAAAGACGAATTGAGCACCTCGTGAGAGCACGAGGGAGGGTATTTTACTCCTCGAAATGCCTTGCTATCAGACTAGCAAGACTTTCATTAGCTTTCAAGGTCAAAGCAATGGTTGTGGTATTAAATCTGTCTCGTTTAGAGCGAGATTTCAGCCATTTTGGCATGCGACCAAGCTGTTCAAAAAGGTAGACTTGGAGGGCTCAGACGGCTCTGTACTTGCGAACAGTAAGAAGAACACATACAATTGTATAGAAATAAGATAAAAGTGGAGTGTATGGGTCATTTTATGGCCAGATAAATGCATTGTAAAACCAGCAATGCGTGGGGGCGACCTGGCCCTGTAACAACAGAGACCTTGAAATATAGCATTATAATGTCAAGGATATTTCGAAGATATTTATGCGCGCCGGTCGCGTATATGTACGTTAATTGCATGTATGCACTATATGCACATATTTCGGCTTTCTAATACATCAGTCATGACGCTATACCTTTTACTCGATTCAAATATACCTTTTAGTCAGACCCGCTCGTGGAGGGTCTTGTGGGGGGGGGGGGGGGGGGGGTGGTGCA